>JAHWFO010087633.1:298583-369475 GCA_023313115.1 Rhysida immarginata | reverse complement strand
ATGTATACATTTATGGTGTATTAAATTTATGTTTGTGGACAAGTGGAATTTCCTTTCTTCATCTCTTATGTATTCAAGTATCCACAGAGTTTTTAAGGTAAGTCTATTCTCTCTATTGAGTTATTTATATAAATAATAGAACTATTGCCAATTATGCAAATTCCTTCCCTTATATCGCATTCAAAATGCACAGGAAAGCAGTGCAATTCGCATCATTTACATACCTCTGTAAGCTGGATCAACCCTGCAATTTGCTTATTTCTCTGCCTACACATTCATGGTGTTGCCTTTTCCATGTCACAAAGTGTATTTTTGTGAAATGCTAGTTTTACTGAGGCCGACAAGAAAACACTCGCCGGCCTTAATATACACACTTATGAATACATTTTATCGATATTTTTCCGTAAAATACTTACACCAATATTATATTCAATCCATTCTGCTTTCAAATTTTAATTATTTCAGAAAATATAACTGCAATCCAATCAAAATTTTCAGCAATCGCGACCTGCATGACTTTAGATAGGTAGCGTTATCAAGTAAGTTTTAACGAAAAAGTTAAGTTGGGTTCTTAATCTCCAGGGGTCTATCTACAATTTCAAAATACATACCCATTTTTGTGAACATACCTAGATTTTTGTGAAAAATTTTTATAAAAAATATAAAACAGAGTTTAATTTAAAAAAAAAAACACAACTACTTTTAATTATTTGAAATGACATTATTTAAGCTGATAAACTCCCATTTCTGAAGGTAATACGTTGATAAATACCGTTAAAATTTTGTGAAGATACAGTTTCCGATCAAAATAATTTTGTGAAGATACCATTTCCACTTAAACTAATTTTGTGAAGGTACCCTTAAACGGTATCAAATTGACCCTAGATAGATCCCTGATCCCCCGACCCATGTGTTCCCTACGGCAGAAAGTTGATTAACCTTATAAAAGAGGTTAAGTTAAAAGGCCCAAGTTTTCCATTAACAATTACTGACCGTCTATTACAAAATCTTAATGGTACAATTACTGGATGATTTATTGGCTGTGCAAGATTATTGTAAAAACGAGGAAGTTCCGTATTGCTTTAAAGATCGCCAAAATTAATCCAATTTTTAAATCGGAAGACCCTTTACTAATTTCAAATTATCGCCCGATTTCAGTTTTGTCCCCTCTTGCCAAAATTGTTGAAAAAGTAATATTTAACAACCTTACTGACTTTATATGATTGAAAATACCTAAAAATCAGCAAGGTAGTAGGCCAGGATATAGGGTCACATGGACCCCTTCAGACATCTTTATAAAACGAAATAACAAAATAAAGAGATGCCTACAACATTTTGTCGAAAATATCAGACTAGTTTCGGCTTTTAATCCCACCTTCTTCCGGGTACAAGGGAAAGGGTGGCTAGCAGCCCTTACATAACAATGTGGTGACCGATACAAAATAACTAATACAGTGAGTGTAAATATATGGTATAGAGGCCAACCGAATCTGATTGGCTGACATGAGTAGGAAACAGTCGATGGGGTCATGCTAAGGGTTAGGGAGGGGAGAGGGTCATTACATTTCAAAAGGGTGACATAAACGGATTGAATTAACATAAACAAAAAAAAAGTATTTATGGTTAAAAAAATTTTTAAGTAGGCAACTGTAGTTTGGATCTGATTAGGAAATAGTTTAAAGAGTTTAGTTAAAAGAAAGATGTACCAAGAAGAAGGAAAAATCATAAGTAAAATACTAGACATTAGGAAAAGAATTTGTACCAAAATAAATAAGTGCGAGTGCCCATATCAAAAATGCTTAAAAGATAAGCAGAAAATAACAGTGTATTCATTCTTGATGAATTGATTTTTGACATGCCATTATCTTGGTTTCAGCATATGCAATCAACTTGAACAGGTCCACGAAAAGGCTTAAAAAGTTGATACTACGAAATAAGAACTCAATAGTCGTATTTCTGAAACAAAATTTGAAAAAGCTAATCCATTATCAAGCTATCATGCCAACGACGGACGGTTGGAAAAACGTACAGAGCAAGTATTCATTCTTATAAGTAAAAATAATCTTACAAAAAAAATATTTTAGGGGGGAGTGGGCTAGAATTATTATATCTGCCCTGTGCTTGTAACTTCTTGATCTTGTTTTTACTATACTATACTATACTATATATACTATACTATACTATACTATATATATCTTATCAAACCCTCTCCCTCTGGTTTTATAAATGCAGTGCTACACATCAGAGTGCACATGCCATATTTTTAAGCTGGACTTTATTTTAAAGCCAGTTCATGTGATATCGAACAGACTGAGACAAAAATGATTATTATTTCAGATGAGGAGAATGAAAAAGTACAATAAACCAAAATTATAATTAAAAAAAAAAATAATAATAAAAATTAGTGTGTGAAAAAGCAACGTAGACAACATATACATAATACAGGAATGTACAGAATAGAGGCCTGGTCTCAGTTACTGGCCTGAGGTGACACATGAAATTTTCCAATGCCAGTGGCCTCTAACTGAGAAAATACAATACATGAAAATTTTTCTGAAAAAATTAAAAACAATATACCGTGAATTCTCTACTATAATGTGACCCCTTGTATAATGCGATTCCACTTTTTCGGCCCAAAAAACCAGCAAAAATGCTATCCTCTTGTATAATGCTTTCCCCATTTTTGACTCCTTGCGAGTAATAAAATGTGCAAAAATATAATTGATAGGGAAAGCTTTCCCACTCACACATCGACCAAAAAAACAACAGTACATCAATTTTCTTAATAAAAAAACAAGTAATCTTTATTCAGTTTAACATTTTTCATAACTTCACTGCATAAGCTTTCTTGTAGGCTTTGGTTCGAGGCATTTTGGAAGTAGGCCTATTTGGAAGTAGCGATCTTTGGGAGTAGTTAATTTTGTATTAGATGTTGGCGACGAGAAATTTGAATAAAAAGTGAATTAATTTACTGTATAATGAACTGGACACTGAATATGCAATGTAATTAATGTATAATACATGGTAAATTCGTGTGAATATCATCAGCACAGAAAGCAACTTCGACAAAAGCAACTGACTCAACTTCGTCGAGGCAGTTTGGAAGTTTATAGCCCTACGTTGATAGGGAAAGCTTTCCCACTCGCACATCAACAAATAAAAAACAAGTAATCTTTTTTCATATTAAATAAGTTGAATAGTACTCCTTTAATTAAAATGTGATAAAATTAAAATAAATAATAACAAAAAAACAATAAAAAAAGTCACCAGAGTAAAAGTTTAAGTATGAAATATAAAGAAATACAGAACTTGTGAAGAAGCTAAGATGAAACACAGAAGAACTTTATATTTCATACTTAAACTTTTACTCTGGTGACTTTTTTTATTGTTTTTTTGTTATTATTTATTTTAATTTTATCACATTTTAATTAAAGGAGTACTATTCAACTTAATTAATATAATTATCACTACTCCTACATTTATAATATAATAATCTTTATTCAGTTTAAAATAAATAAATAAAAACTCCATTTAATTAAAAAATATAAATAAAAATAAATAATAAAAACAATGAATAAAAGTCACCCAATGGAGATATGCAAGGGTTGAAGGAGAAACACAATAGGAATTAAGATACCTGGCAGGGGCGCTGCAGTTGCATTACATTTTGCGCCATCTAGTATGTAAAATTTGTACTTTTATATTGTAAATAAAGATTGAATGTTTATTTTCATTTGCTTGATTGGAAATATTTTTAGATTGGTAGAATAAAGATGGCATGTAATCAGCACTATCTGGATGGTTTATTGGATGGTCACAGTAAATGTTTTCCACATATCTTGCTGTATTTACTTGGATTCCATATTTTATCCTTACTATTGAAAATGTAAATATGTATAAAACCATTAATGCATTTGTATTAAAAAGAGTTGATACTTTATCTGCCTAATTATTTTAATCCATTTGTTTCGCCATTCCGAATTCTTTTTTTACTTGGCAAATTAAACATAGATATCTTTGTTATCGAATAACTATTCGAATTACATCCTAGGATGCAGCAATAGATGCCGCCGCACATCCTTTTTAGTGACTGTTTTACAGCATTTTCTATTGAGGAATCTGCCATTTTACAATATAATAAATTTAAATGTCAATACTAGGTGGCGATAAAATCATAATAATTATAGTGTCAAGTTTCCTATTATCTTTATTGGGTGACTTTGATTCATTGTTTTTTATTATTTATTTTTATTTATATTTTTTTAATTAAATGGAGTTTTTATTTATTTATTTTAAATTAATATATTTTATCACAACTCCTACTCTTATACGAGGGTTGTACCAAAAGTAAGGTTCCCATATTTTTTACAAGTAGAAAACATTGTTTATTGTTATTAATTTATACATCGTTGAAAAGCTTACACTGTTGTCTATTTTTCAACATAGTCTCCATTTTTTTCGAGACACTTTTGAAGACGGTGCTCCAGCTTTTGTATTCCTAAGTCGAAGAAGTCTCCCGTCAATCCGTTGAGGAAGCGTGTGCCGTGGGAACCTTCAGGAATGCGTTCAACCAGTTCACGGACAGTGACCCGCCGATCTTTCAGCAGCTCACTGTTGATCTTCTGGGCAATCGAATCCGAAACCGGCGGACTTCCACTCCGTTCTTCATCGTGAACTTCCGTGCGACCCTCAGCAAAAGCCCTGCACCATTTTCGGACGTGCTGAACGGACATGCACTTTTCACCATAAACCTCAGTCAGTTGCCGATGAATCTCCACGGGCGGTAACTTCCTTGCGTGGAGAAACCGGATTACTGCTCAAACCTCGCATTTGGCGGGAGCGGCGATCAACACTTCCATCTCTGACGGCTGCCAAGCGAACACTGAGCGCCGTAGCGAATCGCTCGAGAGTGCGGGAACCACTGCGCACGGCACCTTCGGATTTAGCCTAGCACCTTCCCTCGAGGCTGTCGCTCATTGGGAACCTTACTTTTGGTACAACCCTCGTATAATAATCTTTATTCAGTTTAACATTTTTTATAACTTCACTACATAAGATTTCTTATAGGCTTTGGTTTGAGGCAGTTTGCAAGTAAGCCTATTTGGAAGTAGCGATCTTTGAGAGAAGTTGTTTTTGTATTAGATTTGGCGACAAGAAATTCAAATAAAAAGTGAATTAATTTATTGTATAATGAACTGGACACTGTATATGCTGTATAATTAATGTATAACACAAGGTGAGTAGTTTGAAGCAGTTTGGAAGAAGAGACCATCAATATTGACAATCTCTATTTGGAAGTAGCGATCTTTGGGAGGAGTTATTTTTGTATTAGATATTGGCGATGAGAAATTCGAATAAAAAGTGAATTAATTTATTGTATATTCAATATAATTAACGTACGAGGCGCATCCAGAAAGTAAGTTTCCCGATGTTTTCCCCTTTAAAGTAAACGTAATTAGCCGTGTCAATTGCGCATGCGTAACAGATCTATGATGTATCAATCATATGCCAGCCGAACAGGTCCTACCTCTTGCCAGTAGTGTGGTAGCAATGGTCTGAAATGGAAGCTCTTATTTCTTCTCCCGCCGCCTGCGAGGTTCGGTCGGTGATAAAGTTCTTGAATGCACAAAGCATTGCGCCAATTGAAATTCATCGTCAGCTCTGTCGGTCTATGGGCCAAACATCATGAGCAAGCAGATGGAGCGACGCTGGTGTAGGCAGTTTTCTGAAGGTCGTCAAATTGTCCGTGATGAAGAGCGCAGTGGGCGACCATCCCTCATCAATGATGATCTTGTTGAGCTTGTGCGGCAGCCCTGATCTTGCTCCCAGTGATTTTCACATTTTCTTGCACCTCAAGAAATTCCTGTCCTCCGGTGAGCGTTTTGGCAACGACGAAGACCTGAAGACATAGGCTGGTTCCATTCACAGGCGGCAGAGTTCTACGACAGGGGGATACAAAAGTTGATCCCACGATACGACATGTGTCTCAATTCTCGTGGTGGCTATGTTGAAAAATAGCTGAAACATTGCTGTACTTGTTGCCAATAAATATGTTCCTTTATGTGTGAGTTTTTTTTTGTTTTTTTTTTTAAATAGGGAAACTTACTTTCTGGATGCACCTCGTATATTACATGGTAATTTCATCAGGACAAAACCTCCTCCGGCCGCAGTCGTCGTTGCAGGGCTGATATTAATCCTTTTGTATAATACGATCCAGCAAATTTAGGTGCTTTTTTAGGCCAAAATTATTCTCATTATAGTAGAGAACTTACGGTAGGCTTGTAAGAATTAAAAAAGAATGAGACTTTTAAACTTTAGCAAAATATGTTGTTTAATAATGCTTTTATACAAGAGACTGCTAATTTTGAACTGCTGTGAATAAAGTCTTATCTGTCTTCATAAGGTTTTCATATCTTATTTAAGTGATTGGAAACGCTCCAGATTTTTATAGGAAATGAATTAATTACTGTATGGAAAAATTGTTGTAAAGCCAAAGAAAGCTATAAAAGGCACCCATTTTAAAAGAGGGAAAAATCTGGGTACACCACCCGGCTGATTTTGGCGATCGCCCAGCTGAATACATAAAAAGCTGCACAACACTGCATAATATTTTATTTTTTTAATTGTTGTCCACCCAGCTATTTTATCTTTTCACCCACCTGATAAAATTTTCTGGGAGAATACTGTTAAACCTTCCATTAATTTTTTTAATATCTTGGATAGTTTTAAAATTGCCTTCATGCACACTTATAACAAATAAATTTTAAAGTATTTATAAGAGTTATTTTAAAAACTTTGATACTTACTATTTATAAATAATTCTGTATGATTATAAACAGTCTTTGTTATTGCCACAAAATTTTTTTTCTGAAAAAGAAAATTAAAAATTAATTAAAAAAGAAAAACTTTAATACAAAATTCAGTTCCTAGTACAATTAAATAAAAAAAGCTAAGCAAACATTTTGAAGCAGGTTTCTTTCTATTTACCATGTTAAATCTGTCAATAAATAATAAAAAATAAGAATGCTATCAGGAATACATGAGAAGGGAGTATGATTATCATGAACAATTCGTGGCAAAAAATTGTGGCCGTTTTTTTTTTCAGAAGAAGCAACACTCATGCCGGTTTTCTGAACACAGCCCAACATGGCCCAATGAATAAGGCGTGGATTCCACGTGTAAAAGCAATGGCAGAAACTACAAAGCAAAAAACCTTTCTGATTTCATTTTTCTGCCTGACAAAAAATTCTCATTATCTTTGTAGGCTGTAACTCCAACTCTTTGTTGGCTGTAAATCCAAATTAAAAAAAAAAAAAACCCAGGAGTTTTCTGTCGGGTAGAAAGATAAAAGCAGGAAGTGATGTCAAAAAGTTTTCTGCTTTGTGGTTTCTGCCGTTGTTTTTATGCACGTGGAATCTACCCCTAACTGGCTGGAAGAGCAGGAAAGTTGAATTCAACAGTAGCCAGCATATAGTCCAGATAGGAACCAGAAAAATATTTCGCACTTACACCAGACAACAGCAGATTTACGGAATACAATGCAAGATGTTGGAGTTCAAAAAATCACCAGGGGAAAAAAATGACCATGGGGTTCTCTCCTCAAATTGCTGTTCAGTCATATTCCCTTCTCACCTTTTCCTGGTACTATATTACCATATATTGGATATAATTTACAATATAATAAAGTAATACAAGAAAAATCTCTTATTCCACAACATACAATGTGGAGAGTCTAACATTTTGGACCATTGTCCAGTTGTGATGCTTGTCACAATCGTTTAGAGACTATGTTTCCACGTTAAATCCATAATAATTAAGATTCAAAAAGTAAGGCACATTACTTACTCATTAACTAGATCTGATACAGTAATAAATGCACTACATGAACGCAACCAGTTTTGTTATGGGCTGTGATTGTTGATTTTTTAATGTGAAAAGCTTTCCTCTTTATTGCATACTACTGACTGCTAACTTTCTTGAGAATAATTTCTTTACTATTAATTTGACTAAGAGAGCACCTGACACTGCCCAGGATAATTACAATAGTAGGTAAATGGAACAACCTCAAGAAGTAAAATAATAATGCAAACTAGTTTTCAGTAATTTTATAATTACCTGCTGTAGATGAAGCTCTCGCTATCCAAATGCTTCTGACGCCCAGATAACCTTTTATTCTCTGACCAATACTAGTTTTGTTTTTGGTGGCATTTTGAAAGATATGAATTAACATATATCCGAATGATTATTAAATAGCACAATACAGTGTGCTTGTTGATTTTAAGAGTCGAGTTGATGTATGCTTCATTATCAGTTATATTTTAAACTGTCACGCGAGACATACGATGTCCTTATACAGGGTGTATCTGAATGCTCTATACAAACTTGGAGGGGAGGTAGTATGGGTGATTCAAAGCAAACAAGTTCCTATAAATATGGTTCTGAATTTGAACGTTGACTGAGATATGAACAGAAATAAAAATGTCGCCAGCAAGATCAACAAGTTAATAACTCAGGTTCTGTAAAGTCTACATTAATGAAATTTGGAAGAATGACAGTGTATATAAAACTGTGTATACCATTAAAATTTGAACGAATTCCAACAAGAAGTTTCCGAGTTACTCATTCAACATCATAACACGTGTTCAATTGTGAGTACTAATTACCACTTGTTACAATTTTGACTGCGTAACTCGGAATTGTGTTTGTTATGCTCTGCAATCCCGCTCACATTGGGGTTATTCACTACTTGGTAATCTGTCGTTGCAATTGCACTCTGATCTCGATGCCTTGAAGCAAAACTTGGTCATTGATAGCTTTTGTGTGGTCTAGTAGTCGCACTTTCTTCTGTTGACACTCTCATCACTTGCTCACCACCTGTGCAGTTGAAGCAGTGTGCTGGTGAAACCAATACAGCACCGAAGGGACTACTTCCACTATCGCTTTTCTACTCTTTCTCAATAGTTGCTAGCTCTCCATTATCTCCAGTTAGTGCTCATTTTCAAAAATTTTCAAGAAACTGTTAAGCTCTAAGAACTGTCAATTCTAAGAAAAGCCCAAACAACAGGAAGGTAAACAGAATCTCAAAACATTAAATAATACTCAAAATTGTTTTCAGTAATTCTACAATTTCCTGCTGTAGACTTTCCTGTTGTTCAGTTATTTCCGACACCCGAATAACTATTTGTCTCCGACCAATACTCGTCCTGTTCTTAGTTGGAATTTCGTTAGAAATGATTTAAAACACATCCTTTGAACTGTTAATAAAGAGCACAATACAGTATGTTTGTGATTTGAAGAGTCGAGTTGATGTACGCTTTGTTATTGGTTAAGTTGTAAACTGTCGGCCGAGACTAATGGCGTCCTTTTCTACCCAACCCACTGGCAGAGGAAGGGGAAGTTACCGTCGCATCTGGAAGGTTCTACAGTGTTCAAGGGCTCCAAACACAAATCATCTGACCATTTTAGGAGAGTTCAAGGATGACACTTATATCTTCTTGCCTCCTCAAAAAAGACTGCCCTATGTATGTCTTGCTATTACACTCATTTCTTCTTCATTGTTAATAATTCTTGGAAAACAATGTTCTATTGCCAAGGTAGCAGAACATTACATCATTGCATGATCTTGAAAATATTATTGCATCATCACCACGTCGGTTTTCATGGCAACAATATTTCCCCAATGTTAATGTGGAAATCTATGGAGACGATAACTTTGACAAAACAACTCTCTTCTTGGATGACAGTAAATGTACATGATCGTTTGTATCTGTGTGCTCTTCAATTCCAACAATCTGAATGGGGTCATTCACCACTTAGTAATCTGTTGTTGCAAAGGCACCCTGCTCTCGATTTCTTGAAGCAAAACTTGGATATTCACCTATTTGTGTGATCTAGTAGTCGCAGTTTCTTCTGTTGACATGCTCACAATTTGCTCAATTGTAGCTTTGTGCTGGCGAAACCAATACAGAATGGAGCAAAAGGACACCTTTCTCTGTCGCCTTCACACTCTTTCTCAATAGTCTGTTAATTATCCATTATCTCCAGTTAGTGCTTATTTTTAAAGATTTTAGAGAATATGTTAAGTTCTAAGAACAATCAATTCTGAGAAAAACCCGACAAACAGGAATTTAATGAATTATTACAAACTGAACCATATTTATAAAGCATAAACTCTGCCTTGTGAGGCTGGTCATAAGATATACAGGGTGTCCAGAAAGTCTGCTAACATGGCAGATACCTCAAAGCTGCCAGGTAGACGAGATCTGATGAGTGTGATTTATAAGTAATAGAGGGGTGGGGAATTCATTGCCACACTCAAGTTTGACTTTGACCCCCAAATTTAAGGTCATCTATTTGTTAACTCGAAAACTATTAAAGATAGAGAAAAATTTCCAATTGCCAAATAACATTTGGAATAAAAAAAAAAAAAAATCATCCACCACGAGATTTAATGAAAAAACAATAGTCTCTTCATTATCCATAAATTGCGATTTCCCGAACAAATCCCCCTGTAATTAGCTTGGCTGCAGACAAAAATTGTATGTCCTTTCCGTTTCCAGAAAGCAAAATGATGGACCATCAAGTAACACAAATCATGAAGAGACAATAACGGCAGAGGACAGCGATTTAGAGATATCACGATTTCTAAAGGTCACAAGATCATTCGTCCACAAAGTGCGGAAGGAGTTGGAGACCAAAGATGGCAATGTTGCACCAGTAGGAAAGTGTAAAAAACATGCCTCATGCTCTGAGATCATCAGAACACCTGCATTTATTCAGCAAGTGCAGCAGGCCATCGATGACAATCCCAGAACATCCATGAGGTCACTTGCCAAAGTTCTCCATGTGTCGGAAGGAACAATCAGAAATGTTGTCAATGAAAACATCAGATATCACTCGTATGTTATGCGAAGAGGTCAGTTTATGTCAGACAAAGCACGGGAAAACCGCCTACTCAGATCGAACAGGCTCTTAAACAAGCTGAAAAATTCGCGTGAAGCTGATTTGCTGTGGATTTTCTCCAATGAAAAAAACTTTGACCAGGATCAGAAGGTGAACAGAAGAAATGACAGATGGTTATGTGCAGACCTTGCAGAAGTGCCACGAGTCATGCACACGAAATTTCCTGCAACTGTCATGGTTTTAGGGGTTGTCAGCAGTGAAGGACATGTGATGCCTCCACATTTCTTTCCACAAGGCCTTAAAGTTAACTCTGCGATCTACTTTGTGACCCTTGAAACAACTGTTAAGCCTTGAATAGACACGATACCCAACGGAAGGCATTACATATTTCAGCAAGACTTTGCCCCAGCACACAAGTCTCCCATGACACAGGAATGGATGGCCGACAACTTCCATGATCACGTAACCCCTCCTAACTCCCGACCTGAATCCGCTGGACTACTACGTATGGAGCGTTATGGAGAGAGAAATCAATGAACACCCCCATAACACCAAAGATGAATTGAAAGCTGCCATTGTTCGAGTATGACCAATATGAACCATGACCATTTTATTAGGGCATATCGATGGTTTCGATCTCGCATTGAAGAAGTTATGGAAGCTGAAGGCAGATTTATTGAATAGCCACATTAAACATGATATGTTTTGATAATAAGGTTATTATCTCTACTTATATCGTTTTATTTCTTGACGTGAATCTGTCTTCAAGTACCTTACGCACGCTGTATAAGCAACAGGAATTAACTTGTGAATGAATACATCATGCATACAATTTTGTACAACGTAATTAAGTCGTGTGCACACACTAACTTACAAAAAAATAAAGTATGTTTATTAGTTTGTTAGTATACCTTAGAAAATGAATATTCACGTGACTGTTATACTGAGCTCAGTAATATATTAGAATATATTACAAACTAGTCAAAAAAATATTTAAAATTGTCAATAGAGTTAGAAATGTCATGCCAAAACTTTTCAGTCATTTAGTAAGCATTACAAAAAAAAGATTGTAGTATAAAAGATACAAGTAGCGTTTAGAATCCCTTTAATCCCGCCCTATGTAATGCGCACAAAAAGAACTAACAAGTTCGGCTATATATATATTTATATATATAAATTATACTTATATATACTTACAAAAAAAATGAACTAATTGACTTTACTTTACTGCTGGGACAAAGACAAGTGGTCCCGAATCTTATGTAATGCGGGGGCAGGTAAAGGTTCGTGAATATATCTGCCAACATGTGTACAACATTCTGGAGATCGATTTCGCAAAAGATAAAATTATGCAATCTTAGAATGTGCCTGCGTATATATAGCTGTTGGAAAGGTGATATAATCCCCCCTGTACGATTTGAGTAATCAGGTCCCAAAACCATCGGAACAACTTCACGCACTCTGATATAGCAATTACTTCGGCCTCACAACCGCTGAGTGTGACAAGACGCTGTTTCTTTGAACACCAACTAAGCGTGTTTTGATTCATCTTAATGAGAACACCAGAATATCCTTTACTTTGTGGGGTAACGCTCCAGCTGGCATCAGCGTATGCACACAAGGAACCGGTCGATTGAACGAAGGTGAGTGACGTTTCACAGGTGCGTGCGCTAGATAAGCTGCCACACCTTTAAGTGCCGTCATATACAAATTGGTATGAGATCTGGCATATGACAGCAATCTCGTAATTGCATATGCTATATCCAGACGAGTACATTAATGATCCCAAAAGAGATTGATACACAGTTGGGTCGGCTGGTTGCGATTCTTCTGCTTCATTCAAATTTACGTGTGGGTTAAGAGGAGTGCTCTTGGGCTTGACATTCTGCAGCTGGTACTCTTGGATGACTCGCTGGATGTAGTGGGCCTGACACAATTGTATGGAGTTACCATCACGGCTCACTCACATGCCCAGGTGACTTAACATCTCCGAGGTCCGCTAACTCAATATCACGTCGAAAACTATCCGCTAGGGAAGTTAGGCATTGAACATCATTAGTCGCAGTGACGATGTCATCCACACACACGGCGAGGAGGATTGAACATCTGCCGTCGTTGTAGATGAAGAGGCTATCATCTGCTCGTGAAGGCGTGAAGTCCAGGCGAAGGAGGAGTTGACACAATTTCACTTACCAACATCTGCCACTCTGCTTTAGTCCATACAGGGACTTGCGAAGTTTGCACATTCTTCTGCACAGACTGGTAGTCCTTTGGGTGGCATCACGTATATACAACCTGTGACAATAAAGTTCAGTGAATGATGGCATATTGAGAGTGGATCGCTCGCTTACATGAAACAGCAGTTACTATCCTTCAAAGTAATCCCCGTCGATAGTAATGCACTTCTGGGAATGCCTGTACAAGTCCTGGAAACTCCTGGCGTAGTCGTTTTTAGGGATAGCCTTCAGTTGGGTCGTAACATTACGTTGGATGTCTGGCCACTTCGGGGAGCATCTTCTATGGTGTTCCGGCCTCCTCGGAACCGTTTAAACCACTCATAAACACACTTCAAAGTAATAGCACTTTCTTTGTAAACTGTTGTCATCATTTCATGAGTCTCTTTCGTTCGCTGATCCATTTTGGGTTTCGACCGCGCGTACTACGCCTTTTCTCTCTTCAATGTCCTGTTTAAACACAATAAACACACTCACAGCTCTTCATTGCCTCTTCCCATTGACAATGTTGTGGGGAGAAGAGCACTTGCTCATATGAAAAAGGAGTTGTTAAATGGACGTCCTCGGGCCCGGCAATATTTATGTTAGGATGGTTCAAAACAGCTCATTGTTTCCCCCCCTTCTCTTTATGTCTTTGGGATCTTCGCAACTCAGAAGGAGTGGGAGACTCAGTCGATGAGGGTAAGCCAGGAGGTCGATCTCTCTGTAGAAGTTGTTCCAAGGACGGCACAGGTGAAGCTGGAGGCATAGAAGTTGGCGTGTCATTCACTTGCGAAGGTTATTGTTGAAGAGTGTCCTCGAGAGCCAAAATGGAAATGGGTGAGAACTGTCCATTAACGAGTTCTGTATCATCAGTTTCGTAGACCCCCAACCGGGGAGAATCGTAAGGAAGTTGTGGCATTGAAGGAATCATGAGCAGCGGTTCGTGAGATGCAGTCATTTCAGGGAATGTATTAGGAAAGAAACGCACTGATCGAGCACAAAGCAGCTTGGATTCCTCAAGTGAATTGACGAGGTACCCTGAGAACGATGCTGAGTATCCCAAAAACAGGGTTCTCCCCAGGCCCTTTTTAACGGGCGGCCCGCCCGGCTGATTTTGGCGACCGCCCGGCTTGATACACGAAAAACTGCACAACACTGCATAATATTTTATTTGTTTTTGTTTTTAATTTTTGTCCGCCCGGTTATTTTAGCTTACCGCCCACCTGATAAAATTTTCTGGGGAGAACACTGCAAAAAGATCCCACGCTTCGCATGCGCTTGGAACTTGGATCGTTGTGATTTAGGAATAAAATAACACACAAGACACCCAAATGGTGCTCGATGTTTGAAGGTGGATCTTTTACCAGACCATAACTCTTCCGGCAACAGCGTTTGTCTTGTTCTTGGTAAAGAGTTCAAGTTGTATGCTGCCACTGCCGCTGCAATATCCCAATACTGGTGGAAAACGTTGGAAGAGGCAAGTAGGATTCTTATTCCATCACAGATGGAGCGGACCGTCCTTTCTGCAACACCATTTGACTGGGGGTTCTCAGGTATGGTGAACTGTTGCGTTATCCCCTCTGTAGCACAAAATTTAGCTAACTCGTTGTTGGTGAATTCCGTACCGTTGTCAGATCTTATGTGGATCAGTCAGTTTCCTGTCGATCGTTGTAATCGTTTGATTAAATTTATCAAGGCTTGCGGTACCTCTGCCTTAGTAGATAAAGATCACACAAATGTCTTATGGGTATAATCGTACACGGCAATCAAAAGGTATTTGTGGCCATAAGTAGAGGTAACTGGCGTGGGACCGATCGTGTCCATGTGGAGGAGATAGAAAGGTCAGGTAGACTGTTGGTGTCGAACAGTTCTATGAGGTGCGTTAGTCATCCCTACCTCTAGACATGGAACCCAAGGTGTGATCTCAGAGGGAATTGTAAAGTTCTCTAGGCCACGGATACTGCCATGTTTTAGTGCTTTGGCGATCTTTTTACTCGACGGATGCCCTAAGGCATTATGGACATCCAGATAAGAAACTACAAGGGAATGAACGGAATACGCCATTTGGCAAACGGGTAGAGTTTGATATAAAACTGGAAAGAATGGGAGATCTGAGACCTCCTCCTGTGCAGCTACAGGTACGTGTTGTTCGGAAGTTATTGAGTAACAGTTAGGACCAAAAGACAAAGTATATCCGTTTAGTTAACTGACTCATCAATACAAAGTTAAATCGCGCATGGGGGGGGGGGGGGCCCCCATAAAGTGCATAGTGTAAAGTTAAAACTGACCCAGTGGTCAACGGGACACTCATGATTCCTATACCAGTTGCAGTAATAGTTTTTCTTGGGGTTTACAGTATGAATATCTCTATACCACCTCTGTATAGATGTAAAGAACCTCTTGTCCTTAATGACATGGTAGGAGCTGCCAGTATCACTATCCATTCTTGCTTTGGGAGGACAACGCAGTTTGCTGCAGGTTTCTGCCCCTGGGCTTTGCCATCGCTCTTGCGAGATTTACATTTTGGACATGTGGCATGTACCTTAGGCGCCAGATGCTGGTGAAAACTGCTTAGAAGGGCAAACAGACCTGACATACTCTCGGCCACCACAATTGTAATAGGTTATCCCAGAGCGTTATTGGGTACCAGAAGGAGAAGGTGGCATCCGAGTTGACATTGCAGTGGTGGAAGAGGCGATGCCAGACGAGCGTCCACGTGAATTATCATTGAGCACAACACTCAACTGACTACGAAAAACTTCGAGCGTCATGTTATGCTCAGTGTGCACAGAGAGCCTTAAAGGTGTATAGATCGAAGGCAAACCAGCTACCATATGATCAATCAGGGCCTTGTCATCTATGGGTAATGATACTGCACCGTCTCCGTGCGAATTTTCGATGCATGTCCTACGTATGCGTTGGGGTCGTCTCTATCATGGAGTGAAGAGCTGAAAGGCGTCGCCTAACTTCCGCCTGAGTCACAGAATCGGGTTGGCCATAACGCCGACGGATGGCTTCCCATATGGAAAATGGATTATCATTTTGTAACATGACTACGATGTCATCATCCACCATGCTTAATGAATAATGTTTTAGACGTGCCCATTCCGTTTGAACAGCAGATCTCTCTGGATCCGAAGTGGGTACGGAAGTTTTAGCGTGTACATATTTGTCTAATCCCTTTGATTCCAGGAACGCTAACATGCGATAATTCCATTGGTGAAAGTAAGGCTAAGGTCCCACTTGCATAAAAATCAGCTGAAACGTACAGCAGAATGCGGAATGCGTAAAAAAATTACTTTTTTTACTACAGAAATTCCACGGAAAAAGGAGTTCAGCTTGATTTAACTTTTCCGTGCAAGCTTTACGCGTACGCTTTCTTTCAGCCAATAGGAGACGTCATAAAAGGCACTTTTCGCCTTTCGGCGAATTTAAAATGGACATCGACCGCAAACGTCGCATATCGATAGAGCTTTCTATTGAAGAGCTCAATAAAAACCCCAAATATTTGATAAAAAGCATCCTCAATTTAAAGATGCCACCTTGAAAAAAGAGATATGGGTGAAATATGTTTAAAATCATCCATGTTGACCACGCTAGAAACAGGAGAAGCAAGAGCACTTCAGGAGAAGTGAGCATAAACAAGAGCAAGTGAAGGAAGCAACGGTTGCCGATGCTTAGAAACTGTGACACCACTGACTGACCTGACGAGCAAATAATGCAGGAGAAATGCTTGGCATATGCTGTTCTGATGCCACATGTAATATAGTTTAATAAATACTAAGAAAAACCCAAGCATGCAACACATTTTCAAAAGATAAACTTAATAATCTTTGGGTGACTAAATGTAAATGCAACAAAAAGTTCAATCTAGGACGATTAATACATATTGATCGACCTAGTGTGATTGTAGTCAGTGTAGATTTGTTGAGTAGGAGGGGGGACTCAGTTATATACGCCCAGTTAGAAGATTATTTACATTAATTCTTGAGCATGAGAATTGGTTTCGTATTTTTTTTAGTGTATAGAGTACAGTGGGATAGCATTCGCGAGAAATGGAGGGGGGGTGTAGCATTCGACAGGCGCTCTTTTTAATTTTATATGCGTTCGTTATTCCGTGTTTTATTATGCGAAGTGCTGAATAGTGACACTAAACTTAAGCATGGGTCATTCCATGTCAAACTACCAAATGGTTCCTGCTTGACCATCTCCAATTTTCTTTAAATTTTAACAATGTTGATAAAGGTTTCAAAGAAGGGTAGACAAAATTTCAGCTTCATAGACCTCATTGCTGAGGCACTAGAGCCTCCCTTATAGACAGCCATTTTGTAACATTTTGTAATTAATAATTATTTGGCCAAGTTTGATGGTTCACTGTTTTACATTAAAGATGGTTTGTAGTTTGAAAATTAGGTTACCAAGTCAGGTTACCAAACTTTCTGCTCAGGCACCAAACATGTGTCCTGCCTTGCTGGCCATTGGAATAATTTGGCTTTTCCATGAGGATGCATGAAGTTTATGAGAGCATCATTGTCTTCAAGAGAAATTGTGCAAATATTTCCAATCCACCAATGATTATCATAAATGCATAAAACATATTGCCCAGACTGAAGAGTTGCTACTGGGATATGATGAAAAATGGTTTCTGGTGTTTGGTTGATGAATGCAACAAATGATGTGTCATTTGACATTTCAACATTTAGCAGTTTTTACATTTTAGAATTATTCCAGCCCTCCAGTTAATTTCAAAGTTTATTGGCTGGGGCCATGATTATGGAGCTGCAAATTCTGGCTGTCATCAAAATGCTAATTTAATAAATAGTCCAATATACTTGAAACTGCAATATCTTGCTTGTGCAGGCACTATACAGACACATTTTAACAGTAAAACAATTTATTGATATAACTGATTTTGTCCCAGAACTAGGTCATCTTCATTGCTATATTGGAGATGTTCCCATGAAGATCCCAGAATAAAGAAACAATTTTCTTGTACAAAAAAGTCTGCTCTTTTCAATGAAATTACTCAAAATAAAATTGGGGATGACGCATTTAGGCATATTTTGCTTCAAAAGTTAGCTAAATTTGTGCATAAAATTTTTGGAGTCCACTTTCTTTAACAATATCTCAGAAACTGTAGGATCAAGACAGCTATCATTTGTATAGGAGTCACTCAGGTGCCTACTAAGTGTAACCCTAAAATATCAAGCCTTGAAAGTTTACTGTTTCTTAACTAATGACTTTCAACGTTGGATTAACATTTGCTGCAACAGGTTATTTTAGTGACTTTGGTAAAATTGGAGATGGTCAAGCGGGTACCATTTCTAAAATTTGGTAATTTGACATGGAATGACCATCTACTTTAGTATAACATTGCTAAGTGCTTAGGATTAAATTTTATTGCTTAGCTAGTATGATCTTAAGAGCATTATTGTGTGATAAATGTGGTTGTCGGAGTCAGAAACAATGAAAATTCTTGTCACTGTGATGTCGTTGTATTCAGAAGTTTCCGAGAAATAGTAACAACCTGCGTGTATTATTTTTTGGTTTTATTTTTTTTTATCCGAAGGGAGATCGTTGAAGAGAGATGTAAAAAACAGCGACGGCATTTTTTTTTGGAACGCCGCTATAACAAATAAAAAAAAATGTACTTTTTTTTTTATCGGGCGTACAACTGAAGCTAGAAGTTTAATTATATTAAAACTATATGTTTGTTCATGAGTTTTCCAGCTAGATTGATTTCTACAATTCGTCAAGAACTTTGTGTATAACATGTTTTCAAGTTAATAACCACAATGATGTATAATTCTTGGGAACAGCGAAATATACAGCGGTTGTTATCGGATGCAGTAACACCTAAGTTAAGAAATCATCATTCTTCAGAAGTGGCATCTGTTTGGTGAGACCGTTCTGATAATTTTTTTTAGAAATAAGTGCGGTGTTTTTATTGTTTTCCTGGAAGTGAGGGAGCTCAAACGTGCAGCGCAGTGTATTATCAGCGAGCGAATTTCGCTTAATACTGATAGCAGCTGGCCGATGGAGCCGTATTTTAAAATCCGTGATCATTGACTATTAGTTCCATTAGACTCGTTATGGCAATTAAAGCGAACATTTTAAGCATGTGTATATTAAAATGAGCTGTGTAATCTTAGGGGTATTATTAGTAATTTTACCAGGGTATGCTTTCTGCCATTCTGGCTGCCAAGGCGCACCTCGTTTTAGCAAAGGCGGAGCATAAGAGTTTATTTACATTGCTTGGTAGTAGCGTGTGGAGCGATATAGGCGTCAAACTTGAAAGTATTTAAGGCATTAAAGGGTTACTGCCTCCCTCCCTTAGTTTTGGCATTTCAGAGGCTACACAATTGACATGTAACCGAAGTTATGCAAGCAAAAATTAAAAGGGAGGCGCGACGCGTTCAAGGCTATCCCGCGTTATACCAGGTGTTTCGTTGTGTAGTGCTGGCAAGTAGCGTTTTGGCAGAAAGCATAGTCGGAGATTCTTGCGCAAGTGCATGACATAGTTTTTGATAGTAGTAAAGTAAGACCAGTTGTATAGAATTTAACTGTAATTAATAGTTGTTGTATACAGTTTGGTAATATTGAAGAGTTGTACCCATAGGGGGTATGAATTAGTCCTGGGGACCTTGTTAGTTTGAAAGGAAAATAGGTAATATTATGGGAAGCACGATATTGTTGATTGTGAATATTGATATTCTGTTTAGTAATAATTTTCTAAGGGTTATGATTTTTATCTATTTAATATAAATGAGGTGTATTAATCTTACTTTAAAATAAATAAGAGTTATTTTGTTGAAATCCGTGTGTCCCTTTCTTGATTAATATTGCTTTTCACAAGTCTCGAACTCTCGTACCCCATTGCGCCGGAGTTGGTGGTGACCTGGGTCGTGGAGTTGGTCCCTCCCATGCGTGTGGGCGTGTACACTAGGTTCAATCCGAAATCATGCCAAGTTTTGTACTGAATACTTTTGGAGCAGACGATTTCGAGCGAGATCTTCAAAATGAGTTGTTTGGTCTACCACTTCGAAAATTTTGAAAGAAGGCTGCTATATTCTAACGGAATTTAAATTATACCAGTACTTAAATTTTTAATATCAAAAACTAGCATTGACTAGCCAAGTGCGCAAAATAACGTATTTGGACTTGAGTGAGCATCCAACTTTTCTCAATTTTTAAGAAATTAACAAAAGTCATTGGCATTAAGTAATTGAATTGTATGCTTGAATATGTCAACATTGGAAAGAAAAAAAAAGATACAGGAGCAGGAACTAAATAAATATGCTTTAAATATGAAAAAAAAAAACTTGACAAAATGACTCCTGATAAAGTGTTGATCCAAAAACATAAATTTGTAAAATTTTGTGATGATAAATTTAAAAGCATCATTGGAAAAAAATGTAACACATTACTGGAAAATGAACGGTAAAATCAATTGAATCACAGATAAATAATAATAACAGTTTACTGTATTTTACTTCTAATAAATAAAGTGCACAAATCATTTAAATTATTGCATTAAATAAAAGTGAATTTTCCAGTTCATGAATTACACGAAAGGTTTTCATTTATGAAAATAATATAAAGAACATATCGATATAAAGAAAAAAGATATAATATAAAGAAAAAAGATATAAAGAATATAATGTATCTGTAATTTTATGCAATAATATATAATTAATTTTATTTTAAATTTCAAATAAATGAAAAGATTATGTTAATTGTTATTGTGTTCCTATGCTTGTCCTTTGGAAGTGAAGGTTGTATTAACTTGTCACTATGTGGAGATTTTTTTTCAAAATCTTAGTTCTGCTTTTGCTTTACACAAGTGAGAACAGATGTACAGAGGTGGAAAATAATTTTTATTGAAAGCGTAAATTTTTGAAATTCAGTTTTCTGCTTTCTGCCTAATTTTTTATGCAAGTGGGACCTTAGCCTTAGTACTGGTGGGCTTAGGGATTGAACGACTGTCTTCAAAGAAAGACTCAGCCATAGTTGGATACAAAAGTTCCAATTACACAAACCACGCTCTGCTACCAGTGATGAAGCAGGTGTTAAAGTGGAAATTTGGTTGGTAATGAATCAACAAACACTTTGGATAGAAAACAATAAAAGATTTTATTAATGAAAGTATATTAAAAAAAACACTAGAACACAAAGCGTGTCTCATGGTTAACAATGGTTGAAGTTAAAAATTATACGCTAACAAAAGAAAATATGAATTCAAATACTCACAGTGTCTCGCACAAGAATCGGTACAAAAAAAAAGAATAAATTACTCAGTGGAGCGGTAGTATAGCTGTGGCGATGCACAGTTAACAGCCTAGATGCATGGTTCTGCAGATGAAATATTTGGATATGGAGTTAACCTGACCTTGAGTTACTCTTTCTCGCCCATTTTTTCAAAGTCTTTCAAGGGGAAGGATGTGATTGAAAATTGCTTTTAGATTAATGTTGTGTTGCTCTACAGGGTAGCAATCGGAAATTTTTCTCTATCTTTAAAGCCTGTTTCACATTGAAATCCGCTGGCGGAGCGGATGCAGATCCGCATGGGTTGCATATAGTGGCACCCCCGCGCACATTCTGCGTGGCAACACGAAATCTGCTGAGTATTTCACAATTAAAACTTTGGCGCAACTTTTCCGCTTAAGCGGTCTCCTGATTGGCTGTTCTGAAATAGACTGAAAATAGTATTCTCTTTCGTAGTCTAAGAAAAATGGAGTCTAACCAAGCGATGTTAACACTTCTAAACATTCAAAGACGAAGAAGACTGCGTCAATTTTTGATTCTATTAATTTTACTTTTATTCAAAACCACCAACAGAAATCAATGATGCTGGTAGGTGCGGCAGCTTTGGGAAAGGAGGAATGAGTCTGGCGAATTTTATACTGTGATAAGTGTTTACTTTTTTTTTTTATTATAATCTGATGACATTGGTCAGCCTCGTTACGTTTATTCTCTAGAATTTATTATTGTAACGTGTCTAATTAATAAGTAAATAATTTTATCATATACAAATTATATTTTACTAAATTTATGCTGGGGCAAAAAAAAAAATCACGAAAGTCCTGTGACTGTGAACATTAGCAACAGGCAGGCCCTGCCTTGACGGTGAAAATCATAATTTTCTTGCATATAAAAGTAGAACCTCGATAAATCGAACCTTGATAAATCGAAAACCTTTATAATTCGAAATTTTTGTCTACTCCCTTCCACTCAGAGGCAAAAACCTCGATAATTCAAAGTAAAAACTATGGATAAATAGAATTTTTTGGAGGATATCAAATGGAATCGTAGCCTCTGCAATTCCAATTTTGGCCAACAGAGCCTCTATAAATCGAAGTTAAAGATCAACGAACCTCCATAAATAGAATTTTCTCAATCCAGACCTCTATAAATCGAATTCGTCAATAGCTCACACGTGTGCTTGACATATGTCTAAAGGTGATAATGACGTGTGACTAAACTTGAAATCTTCCTTTCTTCCCTTCCTTTGTTTCAGTGAAGTACATAGACCTGGTCAAATGTCATTAATTACAGTGATTGCTATGTGTACAAGTTCGTGTGATATGGATTCCAACAATACAAAAGCTGGTACGTAATCATGAAAAATGTTTGTCACTGAAATCCTCTAACTAAAGTTTTTAAAACTAAACCACCCAAAGCTAATTTTATCAACAAATAAAGCATTTTTTTAAGTACTTACCTGTTTATTGAATCTGTGTATGCTTCCTGAAAAATATCAGTGTTCTATATGGTTGCTGAAATCTCATAAAAAACTCAATAATTCGAATTTTATTTTATTTAATCTCGTTAAATCGAAACCTTGATAATTCGAAACCTCTATAAATCGAAGCATTTTTCTCTTCCCTTGAAATTCGATTTATTGAGGCTCTACTGTAATTTCTAAAATATAGATAAATCAATGATTACTTATTAATTAGACACGCTTCAATAATAAACTCAGTGTATAAACGCGACGAGGCAGACCTATGTTTTTATCCGAGAAAATTAGGGAACGTTATACTGGAGTTTTGCCAACTACCTTTAACGTGAAAATAATTAAATAAAATTAAAATAAATAAAAATACAAATTCATCACTAATTTACTATACGTTTTCTCCTCTTCTTGTCATAATTACTTTATTACCATTGTTAGTTTTTTTCACTTAATGTCATTGTCAAACTTTTTTCATATCGTTTATTTATTATTATAGATTACTATTATTTCAAAAATCTAAAGAACTGAAGATAAGGGGAGGCTTTACCTGACCATATTTGTATTTTAAAACCCACCATAATCTACACATTAAACTTTTATTATCATTAAAAAAAAAAATTCAATCTTTATCTTGTTATTTCAACCTAAAGTTCTTCTCAAAAAATTTGGGATCATCAGTGAATTATCAACCGCATCTTAACTTTATTAATTATTTTTTTTTAAATTATTAATAAAATAAAATAACGGTTGTTAAATGTTTATATCATGTTCATTCTACTTTTTTTTTTAAATCTTTGCACAATGCAAGTGATCAGATTTTTTTTTAGCCTTCTCATCTCTTTTATACTGACTGTTAATTAAAACTTAATTAGAATTAGAACAGGTTTTTTAGTATTCAGTTGTAACCTCTGTCTTTGATTGTCTCGCCACATCGCACCACAACTCGCCTCACATATTGGGCGCTAATGTGACCTTAGTCTCAAAATGAATGAAGCTCCACCCCTCTTGCTTAAAATATCAATCCGTGACAAAGGTCGGGTTCTTAAAAAAGGTGTCAGGTTGTGTCTTATCTATTCTAACAAGTTAGGCAAATTCGAGAATCAAATAGAGTTCTTAATCAAAGTCACATAAATACCAATGAGATACAAAAAAAATCTTAATTCTAAATCTATGAAAGAAAGGACAGATCTTTACAAAAGAAGAAAGTTAATTCTAAAGTTCCCCAGTTACTTGAGCGAATAACAGCACTTTTAACTAAAAAGATGAAATGCAAAAATTCAATAAATGGAAAATGCATATATATCAATAATAATTCTAGTTCCTTCAACCACCCTGAGAATGACTAAATCTTTAAAGGCTCACTTTTAAAATAGCTCACTTAAATTACTTATCAATCACCATAAGAGTCATTCATTACCATTTATGAATCTTAATAATCAAATGTTTCACTTTACTCACATTTGCATAGTATCAGATTAACCATAGACTCGCTATCACTTGTATTCCACTTTTTGGGCACTTAACACATTTAATATTAACAGGCCATTAAATTTCACTGATCACTTATTATTTATCACTTTGAAGCACAAAAAACATACGTTGGAACGATACAGATCAATCAATGAGCGAGTCCACTGGATGGCTCAGACTGTCCCCACCAAGTTCAACAGAAAATTCCAAGTATGAAGTTGTCTTCTTATCTCGATGACATGCATCAGCCACACTGATTGCTCACAACAGGTATCTCCTTAGATTCGCCACATCTTGATGAATATTGATATCTTACATCTAATGATGACTCCACTACTCATAGCTCATTATGTAGTGGGTTGAGTGGGATGTACAGAGTGCCGTGCTCTACCTGGCCTAGGTTGGCCTGGTCAACAGCAACATCTGACACCCCCCCCCTCAATGATTCATCCACTCTAAATGGACTACATAATGGTCCTTCTATTTACATCTATGTGATGAACCTGCATGACTGCTTCGGAAGGAAAAGCCACCACATTGATTAACATGCTGTGGGAGTTTCGCAGCAGCCTTTCACATCTTGACTAACTCCCCCTCCAAAGTGTCAAGAGCAGAGAGCGCTCAGCCTCTCTCGGACTATCACCTCGGCAGAACTCATGTGATTTATCTTTTGGCTTTTGTTTAAATAGAAAAGAAGTTTCTGGTCATCTCTCTCTTTCACATTTTACAATAATCCCACAAGAATAATTGAAGAAATCATCGTTTCAATTCTTACTTATAATTCATATTACAAACAACCCTCCAATTCATCTAATGCTTCTATATATCAATAAATTCTAAGACCAACTTTAAGCATATTTTAATACAATTCAAAAGACAGCCTCATCCTGTTGTGACATTTCATGTCATGTGAAGTGTCATATGTGTCCAACGCAAGGGGGAATATAAAAAAAAAAATTGTGATTTTTGGGGATTTGTTTAGTTTTTCTTTTTGAGTTTTGTAATAGATAAAAACTCTGATTTTGTTTTCTTTTAATTTGGAATTTTAAAATAATTTCTAGTGATAATATACAATTTTGTAGATTATTTTCAGTTTCATTGTTGAGATTGTATCGAATTTGACTCCAGACAACGATTCCTTGTTGTCTTAAATGTTTATGTCGGCAAGGAATGCGATTGTCCTGGGGAGGGGGGCACCATTGTTGTCGTGATTAGTTCTTTTGCGTTTTGCGGTAATTGTAGCGACCTCCTGGGGTTTATTGCAGGTCCATACCCAGGGGGAATGCTGAGGGGGCTGCCACCCCTCCCCCCTGAAATTGGCCACCAAGTCAACTAATTCTGTTACATGGGGTGGCCCCCCCTCCACAAGCAGAGAAAAAATTTCTGGGTACGGCCCTGGTTTATTGTTATGGTTAAAATCGTCTTGACAACGAAATTATTTTTAATAATGAGTGTATGTTGTTGTGAAAAAAAAATATAAACAGTTATGTGTTGGAAGGAAGAGGGTGAGGAGTCGCTCTTCAAATGCAGTCTTTTCTGTGCGGCCATATTAGAGCCGGTGTATTTGAAAGAACTTTTCTTTACGATGAAGTCTAAGAATACACTGCAATTTATTAAGTTGTTAGCACAACCCAGTGATGATTGTGCTAATTTATTGATGTCTGGACAGAAAGAATAGAAGATCGAGAAACTTTATCAATTTTGTTGCGGAATTGGTGTTCGAAACGCTCATTGCCAGTCTTCCTCATAACGCCTCTTCACAGGTATCTTTTTGTTTGCGACAGTTTGTTCCTGCCCATGTAGATGACATCTCTCCTGGTGAGTGTACTTTTACTTGTTTTTTTTTTTTTTTTTTTTTCGCCTTGACGCGTCCTCTCGAAGATTCCCATGCATTCTTAACACATGAGATGTTCAAAACTGTGTTACATTGCAATGGAACTTTCGCTCCCGCATGTGGAGTAAATCGACGTCTTGGCCTTACGAGAGACAATCTGATTAAGTGTTCCTCCGCGTAAAGTAAAAATGATGTCTGCAATGTATTATGGCGCCTGTTGTGTGTGTAATAATTTCTGATAGCATTAAGCTTTGTGTTTAGTTTTTCTATTTGGGTTATTGAGCTCTATTGTAGTACTGGCTGTGGATGCTGTTAATTGTGCATGCACTTTCATTTTGCTTATGAGCGAACCTTGCATTGGTGGTGCGCATCGTTCTTGCATTGCGCTCGCTGATTGTGCGGCACTTTAGTCTTTTGCTCAAGACGGTGATATCGCATTAACACGGTTAGTGTATTGAGGCGCAGTGAACTGCACAAAAACACACAACTAGGGGGTTTCCGTGCGCCCCCCCCCCCAAAAAAACGATCTTAGAGAAGATCTTTGGCATGAAAGGAACACACGACGTTCTCCACGTCGCGACATAGGCTGTTAAGCAAAGGTTCTTTGTGCAGCGCGCTTAAATTAAGGCAAAACGTGTTAATGCCCCACAATGTATATCGCCCATTTATGTAGACTTTGTTGAGTGCAGTGCTCGCCGTTAATAGTGCTCAATCAGGCATTTAATACCTATGCCACAGTTAGGGAATATTAGGATTAAGGATATATTTGTTTTATTTGTGAGGAACAACACGTATTCAATACAGCTGTTGACTGTCACTCTATGTCGCATGTTGAATGGGGCCCTCTAGAGTACTGTATTTCCACATTACTGAAGTTTGCGAAATAAATTGTTCTAATTTTAATTTTAAGAAATCTCATGTCAAATCAATTAGCCGCTCTCGATTCATATTAGTTCCGAACTCTACAATTCTGCACCTCTCGACTCTAGTCATTTCCTATGCCATAAACCATTGGGAAAGGTGCAGTCTTGTTACACTTTCACAATGCCTCCCCTCCTGTTGATTCACAATTGTATACCAGTGACTTTTATCCTTTTTTAGAATTCCTAATTCTATCAATACTGTGAATTCGTATCACAAAAAATTCTTACAAATCTGCATTTCCACTGCTAAATTGAATAACGTACGTTATTATTTCAATGACCAAGTCTCTCCCAAAGCGATTTTACAATTCAAAATGTGAAAACGTCTCACAGTTTTGTATCTTTTTTTATCTTTATTTCATTTATCTCTAATTTTTTAATCATTTAATTGTTATATGATGCCCTAATTTTTTTTTTTATTAGGTGCCAATTTTAAGGTCAACTGACCCAGTATATTTTAAAAAATATTTCCATATGAATGGAGACTTTCGACGAGTTGCTGGCCCTCTTGGAGAGTCAGCCAGAAAGGAGAAAGAGTGAAAGAAAGAATCTCCTTCTTGCTTTACAATTGTGCATAACATTAAGGGGAAATGTGTAGCCAATACTTTGACAACCAATGCTTATTGAGGTATATAGTAAATCATATGCCCTTTTTTATTGAAACTAGATATTTAGTCTTAACAGATCAGATCCAAGACCTGGCACCTGCCTATCGTATTGGGATCTCCACTGCAGCCAAGCTCATCCACAGCTGTTGCAGGATGCTCTGGAACGTGTGGCAGCCACTTGTCATGCCAGTAAGTGCCCAGATTGTGTAGAAATGTTTTATTTATTTAAATTTTTTATTTCATAGTTTACCTTAAAGTGTTTGATCAACATGTTTTGTTTCTTTGTTATTGTTAAATTTTTTGTTGTTGACTTGTAGGTACCCACACTACAAATAGCACACTACTATTGGCACTCAATAGCGAATGATTTTGAAAAGCAATGGCAATTCCCACATTGCATCGGAGCTGTGGATGGCGAACATGTTTAACAACTCTGGGTCTCTGTATTATAATTACAAGGTACAACTCTTTTGACATAATAGTAACTTTCACTAATATTGGGATAAAAGAGATTCATAGAATTGAAATGTTTGAGCTGTTTCAGGACGTTTTCTCAATTGTTTTCATGGCCATAGTAGATGCCAATTATCGCTTTGTAATAGTTGACATTTGGCAGCTATGGCCTTCAACGCGATGGAGGAACAATCAAAGACTCAGTGGTAGGCTAGGCCCTCCAATCAGGAACACTTCCTTTGCTGCAGGCAGCTCCTGTTGGAAGTCTCAGGATTCAGTATTATTTTTTGGGAAATAGAGGCTTTCCAACTAACCAAAAACTTTACAAGGCCCTATCCTGGAAGAATCTTCATTTAAAAGAAAGGGTCTTTAACTATCGCCTGAGTAGAGCAAGGTAAAGACATAAATTAAATTTTTTTTAAATTTAGTTGCTTTTGAATAATAATAATTATTAACTGGAGATACGTCTCCAAGCATAGGTAATGAATTTTCAATTGAAAATTCATTGCTTTTGAACTTAGACAGTTCTAGATATTGCCTTTAAATGATAAAATAAATTTCTTTACAGACGGTGTGCTGAAAATGCCTTTGGGATACTTTCTTCAAGATGGAGAATATTCCGAAGGATCATCAACATACGTCCTTAGAATGCTGATAACATAATAAAAGCAGCCATCGTATAGCACAATTTTTTTACGGGACAAGGATAATGAACAAGAAGGTTACTGTCCTCCTGGATACGCCGACAAGGAATTGGAGAATGGTTCAATAGTACCTGGAAGGTGGCAAGACCACTTAGGCGATGGTGCTCCTGCATTTGTAAATATACACGCTACAAAGTGGAATAATTATAGCAGGGATGCTGCAGCCATTAGAGATCACCTAGCGAATTATTTTTGCACTCCTGAGGGCTGTGCCATGGCAATGGCAATTGCCAGGTATTATAAATAAAAACACATAATTGAAACAAATGTTAACATTGTGTTTGCTTTATTTCAGAATAAATAATAAATCAACGAATAAATAAAAAAAAATAAAGGAAAAAATTACAAAAAACAAAAAAAAAAGAAATTGGTATACGATATTCTATTATTATACCATGCTAATTCCGTAATCATTAATACTCGCTGAAAATGAGGATTAAACTTAATGAATGGTTAACCAACTAGCAGCATATGCTTTCGGTATTTCTTATGCAATTTCAGGGTTGCACGTCGCTAAAAAGTTGGTAATCCAGTTAAGTTAGGTTAGCTGACGACTTAAGCCCAATTCTAATTGTGTAGCTGCTTAGGATGTCAGCTTTCAGTGTAGCGGTCTGGATTACCAAGTTCTTAGTGGCGTATAACTCTGAAATTGCATAAGAAATTATACCGAAAGTACATGCTGCTAGTGGGTTAAGAGTTTGTTAAATTTTATCCTTATTTTTTTCAATAAGTATTAACGATTCCTGAATTAGCATGAGCCTTGGTATATTAGGATACACGTATACTAAAATTTTATCAAACAGAAAAAAAAAACATAAATGATAATAAACCCATTGTTCATATACATATAAAAGAAAGAATTGCTTCCAAAACTTTAATTGGCATTGACCAACTAATACATCCAGCACGCAGTCTAAATGTCGTTCCATCGCCAAGCAAATGACCAATTCTTCCTATTTTCACCTGGCATGGTTGCTCTATGGAAAGTAACCATTCTTTCCTGCAGTTCCATTTCTTGTCGATTGAATTGTTCAAACTGCTGGAGGAGCGAATCCTCCCAATCAATCCTTTTTAGTTTTTTTGTGTTATTAATGTCTTTAGCAACTGCCTTGTCTCGGCAATGGTATCTGAAGACGAGCCAGGACTTTGCAGATATACACATCCTCCAGGTGGTGAGTCAGGACTGACATCTACAAATGGGGCAGTAATCTCTACATCTTCAATCGGTGAATACCATTCTCAATATTCAATGAAGGTATCTGAGAGACAGCTGGAGTCAGCCCATCTGCATTTGAAACTCCATCTCCATCATTATCGTCCAACGCTGTCCTCTGTTCGTCTTCGGAACAGATATTGCTTGTTGTCCTGAATAAAAAAAGTTTTTTAATAATAGAGTAAAAAAATGCAATTAAAATTAATGTATGTGATTTTAAAGGAGCATCTGAAAGATCCATTTGAATTGACTCTTCATTCATTTTAAAATATGCCATTTTAAAAATCAGTACACTTAATACACACAGAATACCTTGCTACTGTACAAGTTTCAAAAAATAGAGATTGTGATAAATTTCAAATACCAGCTGAAATAATAGTTTCATTTGGAGAAGAATGCTTTAAAAATACAACTACCATATTGTACATTATTAATATTTAAATATAATGAAAGTGGTTTTGTGAAATTTTTAAGATAGATACCTTATTATGTCATCATTCCAGTTATACAGGGAGAGTAAAAAAAAAAAAAAAAAAAAACTTGTGTGAGGAAAAAAAAAATCAAAATCACAGAACAATAGGTTTTGCAATTGCTGAGTACACCTATTGTTGCAAAACCAATTGTCCTGGGACTTATATTTATAATCACCAATTTGAATGATATTGATTTTCTCAGCTCTCAAATTTTATCTACATCCCATTTTGAATTCCAAGTGAACAAAATGCAAAATGAAACTAATTCTCCTACATTTGTTAATCATAAGAAATCACAATCAACTGATGTTTAATATTTATGAGAAAGAGACAAGGCAATAATCTGCCGCACTACAAATCCAAGATTCCTTGGAGCTATAAAGCCAATAAGATTCTTAATTTTATACAAAGAGCCAGATCTCTGTGCTCATCAGAATTTTTGCCTTTGTATATACAAAAATTAATGATCAAAATGTCTCTGAATGAATATCCAATACACATAATTAATTGGATGAAACTTAGAGGTTTTCAAAATGGGAAAAGCAATATCTCAAAATACATTAATCAAAAAAAGAGAATTTCTATTAACTATGATTATAAATTTGAAGCTATTAAAAAATGTTTTAAAGATGAAAACATTCAAATTGTTCCAAAGATCAACAATACTGTTAAAAAAGCAACTAGTTAACATGCACTTTAAAAATAAATCTGAAAATATCATCAATATTAATTTAGACACTCACAATTTAAAAGAATTGCATAAATATGATCAGGCATTTCACAATTTAGCCTCAAAATATAATAGTCGCATTCAATACCTTTCACTTAAGGGAAAGTGACTTTGCTTTTGAAAAGCAAAGAAAATAGGTTTTCATAGTGAATGAAACCGGAAGTGAAAGGATTACTTTTGCTGGTTTTGTTACTTTTGCATCTAAAACTGTGTCAGCCATAAACAGCATGATGAACATATTGAATTTGTTTGAAAAATAATAAGTGACTTATTGATTGTTAAAAATGTTTTTTATTGTTCTACATGGTTTTATTATTCCTTAATTTATAACCAAATAAATTTACAACGTTAAAGACGTTACTTACGCCTTTAAATTACAAGTTTTATCGGTTGGCAATCATCGAAACGAGCGAAATAGCAATTCAATAAGGCTACCACTAAACCAGAAGTTAGTAGCTGTAAAGCCAGAAAACTAAGAAAAGCAGAGGGGAAAGTGGGTACTGACTTGCTTTCAGAAAAGTGACTTTTGAGACTTCGCTTTCCTGAAAGTGACTTAAGCAAGATAAGTGAGAAAAGCGAGAAAAGTTAAGAGGTTGAGAACGTGACTAATGTCATTTATGAAATCCCCTGTGCGAACTGTATGTAAATTATATTGGCCAATCGGGACGCTTTCTCTTCTCTCGTTTGGAAGAGCATAAGAGAGCGAACAGACTCAATTATTGTGAAAACGCTTTAGCCAGACATTGCTATTGTACTGGCCATCAAATAAACTGGAGCAGAGTTAAAGTTTTAGGCAGGGAAGAAAATTGGAAGAAAAGAATTATTAAAGAGGCCTTTTATATAAATAAAGCAAATAACACTCTGGCTAAAGCGTCACATGACATCCATAGGGATTGGGATGTCATGTGATTGGTTGTTGTCATCTGACTTCCTAATTTTTTATTTTTTGTTTTACTTTTAAATATCATTCTCTAATGTAAGTGCTTATGAAGATGAACGGCTGGTTCTGTTCCAAAACGTTCAGCGTTACGAATTAACCATGAACACCTGTTCTCTTCTTCCTTTTCGGACTATTATTTTATTTCTTTATTTATTTTTATTTGTTTATTTATTTATTTATTTATTTATTTATTTGATCAAAAGGGATACAGGTCAACTATCCAGGGCAAGTAAGGCGGTGGCCAACGAGGTAGGTCCTTGGATGGGTTACAGAGATACAGAATTTGATTTATAATGCGTGTTTTGGAGAAGGGAGGAGAATGGTGAGGTGCAGCAGTTGGTTAGGTAGGGGTGTCAAGAGAGGAGTTCTTTAGACAGAGGTGAAGAATATTAATGCTTGGTGATGAATGGAAATCTAGGGATAAGGGGGATCGGATTCTATTACCGGTGGTGGAGATAATCTAAAGCTGGAGGTTACATCTAGTAGCTCTCTAGATGATTTGAAGGAATTTCTGGGTCAGGTATTGTAGGGCGGTGTTTTAATGGTTGAAAATAGGGGTTGAGGGACAGAAGTAAGGGGTATTGAAAGATATTAAGAGATATTTCGCAGATGATTCAGAAGTCTGTTTTTAAAAATAGCTATTGAAAAAGAGGAACGGATTTCGGACGAAAAGCTGGACCAAAGTTTTAGACCGGAAGCAGAGATGCTGTTGAGTTGGTAAACACGGCTAAGCGTGGGGAGCACAAAAGGGGTGAAGTGACGGAAATTGTAAGGAGGGGAGAAAGGAAGAGAAAGGTAAAGAGGTGAGTAAGAGATTGTTGAGGGCCTTATAAATAAAGGTTGTCAAGTTGAAGTCATAGAGTAAATGAATGGGAATAATACCCATGGAATTAAATAGATGCGACACAGGAGAAGGTTTGCAGAGTTTCAGATAGATGCAGAGAAACCATTTTTGGAGACGAAAAAGGCATAGAAGGTTAGATTTAGTGGAGGAACCGCAGAATTGAATCCCGTAGGAAAGAGAGGAGTGGATTAAGGTATAATAAGAGTGACATTAAGATATGAGCAGGAAGGAAATGGAGACGGAAGAAAAGACCGAGGCAATAATTTAGAGTGGAGGCGAGGGTATTAATGTGTGTATCCCAAGATAGGTTATGAGACAGGTAAATTCCGAGATATTTAAAGGACATAGAGGGAGAGATGCTGTGGGAATTGTAGATTAGCTTAAAGGAAGTAGAATCAAATTTTTTGTTACATTGGGAGAAAATGATGTAGGTAGTTTTGTCGAGATTCAATTGCAAATAGTTGGCGCTGTTCCAGAGGAGAAATTTATGGAGAGGTACTGAACTTGTGTTCGAGTGCCATTAAGTGTGAGGTCCGCGAGAGATAGAGTAGCGTCATCAGCATAAAGAGTTAGGGACAGAGAGGGAAGTATATAGGCGAGATTGTTTATAAATAAATTGAAAAGGGGAGAGAGGATAGACTCTTGGGGGACCCCAATATTACGTGTTATTGGGTCAGAGGATAAATTAGATAAACTTAAGAAATAAACTCTATTTGAGAGAAAGCTTGAGATCCAATCTAATGGTGGACCGCGAATGTTGTAAAACTGAGACAGTTTGAAGAGAATGAGACTATGAGGAATGGAGTCAAAAGCCTTGGAATAATCTACAAAGAGGGATAGGACAAACTTGTTACTGGCCATGTTGGAGATAATAAACTCAGTCACCTCGAAGCAGGCAGTGGAAGTATTGCGCTTTGGGGTGAAACCATGTTGTGAGGGAGAGAGGAGAATGTTTGAGAATACGAAAGAGGAGAGGCGGGCATAGAAGAGGCTTTCGAAGATTTTAGAGAAAGAGGGAAGAATTGAGATAGGACGGTAGTTGGAAAAGTTAGAGGAGTCGAAGTTAGCGGAGATGAAGTTCAAATGAAGTTAGCATATAATATGCATATAATATGCATCACAGTACATTAATATACAGTATATACAATGTACAGTTCATTATACAGCAAGGTAATTGATTTATTATTTTAATTTTCCGTCGCCAAAAACTAAGAAAATAACTTCAAAACTGCGTCGATCTTATAATTTTCCCACTTAAATTTTATTAAATTAATATATATTTATTATTGTTAACAATAATCACTTACAAAAAATCTTTGGATATTTGTAAATAGCATTAAATAAAAATAAGGAAACTAACTTCGATGGAGATTTAAACTGGCTCACTTCGCATGCCGCCATTTTGAATAAATTAACGAACATCTAAACAGAAGGAAAGCCTGTGCCCTGAAATTCATACATTGTTACATCATAAAAAGGTATTGTTAATCATATTTCTACCAATAATAAGCCCTAAATTATGACTACCTATGGTCATGTAACAATGTATAAATTTTCAGGGTATAGGCTTTCTTTCTAGGAAGTGTTGTCAGAGACTATCAATAAGCTATTCTCCCTCTTCCCTGCAATGGAACTTTATAAATGTTTTCCACTTTTTATGACCTGAACAGCAGTGACTGGCAATGGAAATAGTAAAATAAAGAGGTTTTTTCCCCTTTCTTTTTTCTTTTTCTGTATATTCTTGCCTATTTTATTTCTCGCGACAAATCAAAAATGGGGACCGCATTAAACAAGAGGATAAACTTTTTACTATTTTTGGGGGCTCTAAAAATGGAATCGCATTATACAAGATGCGCATTATAGTAGAATAAATACGGTAAACCGGATCTGGTCATCAAGTCGAGAACTGAAAGAACATTGGCAGAAGATTGAAGAAAATCGAAATTGAAATCGCCTGCAATCAGGATTTTATGACAAAAAGTGAGGTCGAGCAGCATGGACGAGAGAAAAGCTAAGAACGAGGGACAACATTTAAAAAATTTTGGACTGTTTTTGGACATCTCAACATTATTCAAAATTGTGCTTCAAAATTTGTATTCTCAAAATTCAACTCCAAAATTTGTTTCCATCAACTTCTTCATTCATCATTTTATCATGTTTTTTTATTGTAAAAAAATTCTTCAAGCACCTACACACCTCTGCCATTGTTATTCATCCAGTTTTATGCTCCAAGACTGTTTTCCACTTTGTATATTAATCAATTGGACTCAGCAAATGTAAGAATATCTCAATTTTTGTAATAATTAAGGTCTTTTTATATTGTAAATAGATTTTTATAGACTGGGAAAAATTATTTTATTGGAGTTTTACTTTTTTTTTGAATTCATTGTAATCCAATACGTCCATCCAGAGCCTGTATGGCCTGAGGCCGATGATTGGGTCTCTGGATGGACCTGGATTAACGACTGCTGTATGATGGTCACAGCAGCCGGGGCAGGGGGGGGGGGGTAAAGATCCTGAGTCACTGATGAGTCGCCCATTCAGTGACTAGCTGTGCCTGATGGTGCTTAACTTCACTGAAGTTGGGTTTCAGTGAAAGCCCACAGCCTCCCCTATGGAGTTTTACATTTTGTATACGAGGAGGGGAGTCCTTTTTTTAGAATTTTTTTAAAATAAATTTTACTATTATTTTTTAAGTTAACTTGTTTTTATTGTTTTTTGTTTTTTTTTCCTATTAATTTTTCGGAATAAGAGAAGAAATTATAATTTTATTAAGACTTATACCCAATTTAATTATATGTAAACATAAAATTAATTAGTTAAGGTATTGTTACATTGTTATTTAACAGTATAGTGAAGGAAAGTAATTAAGGACATTTTTACAAAATAAGAAACATAGGATTGCTGAGCTAGACAGTATTATAATTTGTATATATGATAACTATCCTTAATAAGTCTTTTTTTGCTAATGCCCCTCTGTTCCTAGAATTTTTATATTTTCCCAGCCAATGTCATGATATTTATTTTTCATATATGCAAATCAAAAGACCGTCTAGCTCAGCAATCCTATACATTAGATAAAAAATGGGAAAAATTGTAATTATGATTGATATAATGACGTTTCTTATTTTGTAAAAATGTCCTTAATTACTTTCCCATCACAATTCTATTTAAAACAATGTAACAATACCATAACTAATTAATTTTATGTTTTTAAAAACCTTTGCTGATGAGAATATCAGTTGATACTTATGTGTTTACCTGATGAAGGTCCTTGATAAAAGACCGAAAGGCCACATATATATATTTTTGTGTCATGTTATTTTTATTCTTTTATCTTAACTATAGCTGCCGCCACGAAAGTTGAACAATCTTTTTGACATGCACAGTAAGTCTTTTCATCAATATGCTTTGTCTGGATTTTATCCATGATGCACTTGTTCTACTATAGTAAAGGCGGAGATATTGTTGAAACGTGGAAAGCCTATTAAAAATATAAAACAAATTGCCTTCCAATCGACTATTCTGCGTCAGTTTTTAATTTATTAATTTCATTTATCTATTTAAAAAAAAACGAACATAGAAACTAAATATAAATACAAAAACAATGTTTCGAAAACGAGAGCGGATGCTTTCATGGAATAGCTAAGCGATTTACTTCCCGTTAACGTCTATTGGCTGGCGTTAGAAATGACGTCATCCTGTCGTTCAACTTATGTGGCGGCAGCTATACTACACATCCTTATATTTTTCTCTACTATTCTAAACATTATAGAACTGGAATGCTGACATAATAAGAAATTATCTGTCTTACAAATATCACAAAACCACTTTCATTATTTTTAAATACAGCGCTCCCTCTATATAACGAAACTCTACATAATGCCAAATTTATAACAGCAAGTCCATATAACGAGGATTTTTTTCCAGAAAATAAAAATGGCAGACTCATTCATGTCAGCAGTTTTTATTTTCCGGAAAAAACTGCGTTATATGGACTTGCCATCATAAATTTGGCGTTATGTAGAGTTCCGTTATATAGAGGGAGCACTGTAATAATATTGTACAATACTGTACTTGTATTTTTAAAGCATTCTCCTCGAAATGAAATTACATATACAGAATTTATATATTGATATACAGTGAAACCTCGCATAACGAGTGATTCACATTACGAGCAAAACTAACTGTAAAAAAATGACTCTCTTAACGAGCGACGTTTCGCAACGAGTGAGGAGACGACATGAGGCAATAAGAGATGCTGAAATCATGGGAAACTGTTGTGTCGTACATTGAGACGTATCACCCTAATAAAGTAGTGGCTATGTGCGCTACAAATTTATTTACTGATAATGCTGTGTCGTATTTTCGCCAAATTTTGAAGTGTAGGCAAAAACAAATGTCTCTAGACTCTTTTCTAGTAAAAGAGGATACTTAAGAAAGTCCCAGTACTGCCAGTGCTTCTAAGAGATTTAAAGCTAGTGAGTCAGTTGAGAATGCCGCGAGGGAAGAGTTTCTCTTAGTGGAAGATTCTCCTCCTCCTTCCCAATAACCTTCCCCGACCTCCTTCCCTCAGTCTCCCACGCGTCTGCAGCTACAGTCGAACCCTGATAACTCAAATTTTTTATCTGGTCCGCTGAAGATTCGAGTTATCAGGTTTTCGAGTTAACCAGTATATCGAAAACAAGGCTACAGGACAACTATAAAGATTACATAATACTCTCAATGTTTTTATAAATTCTAATTTTTTTTATGAAATCCATTTACAATTGCAGTACGGACCTCATAATTTGCAGTCGTTTTAATGCAAAATCAGCTCCAATCTCGTTTTGGCATGGTTTCCGAATTCTACTTCCAGTTTGTAAAAATATTCGAAAAGCATCTCTTTGCGATTTCTGAACATTTATTTTTCATCTGACGACATTTATGATAAATGTAAAAACTTTTTACATTCAAAAATTGACAGAGAATTCACATTTTTCTCAAATTTCCATCACTTTTACCTCCACAAAGGCAATGTGATCTGAAGTGTTTTGAAAAGAAGTATCAAAAACAAAATAGCAACGACCAATCTGAAGTGTATGGCTACTTCTAAAAATTCATTCGCAGTCGTTCATGCAATGAACTTTATGGCTAACATGAACACTGCCTCTAAAATCGAAAGCATAATCGTCATTATTTACTAAGTTTAAAATTTCTACCATTGAATGCTTGCAATGAACAAATTCGATTTTCAATTTCGTGTTTGCGTTAAGTTACGATTTTAACAATGGCTGCGAGCAACCATGAATTTCTACACAGTTTTCTTTGTCATGTGGACTTAAAATTAAAGTTGGAAAATGAAATAATGTTTCATCAGGCAAAACTTTTCGGGGAGACTGGCTGAAATTAAAGGTTCACTTGGATACAACTCGAAAAAGAAACAAAAGAAAAACAAAAGGGACACTGTCTAGCAGCAACAGATCCATCATTTATCAAGTCAAACTCTATAACTATTATTTTCATGTCAATTCTTCATTATTTTTTGTATTTTTTTCGAATGGCTTGCACGTTTTTGGAATATCTTTGAATTTATAAAAATAAAGAGTTCTTGATCTTCTTATGTATACTTGGCCTAGTTATTTGACTGCACATGAGGAGGAAGGAGGGGGAGGGGTCACTCGAACACTCCTGGATCTAACATGTAAGTCAATGAAGAATTTGAATTTGGTCCATATTTTATTAATTTTTAATAGAATATAAATATTCTAAGATGATTTTTGCTTTAAATTTAAGAATACCTATTCACTAAAACCAAAAATTTCTTAGAGTTATCCGGGATTTAATAAAAAATTTGTTTGAGTTAACGATTGAAATTTCTGTTATTTAAACGCTCTGGGGGGTGGGACTTAGAATATTGTTCGAGTTAACCAGGAATTAGAGTTATCAGAGTTCGAGTTATTCGGGTTCGACTGTACTTTCTTTATAATGTAGAACCGTATTTGTTTCTTTTTACATGTAATTTATTGATTATTTGTTTTTTTTGTGTTCATTCATATTCTATTTAATGCGTTAATACTTTAAAAAAATGCTTTTATATATTATTGTCAATAATAAACTAATTACATAAAAAAATTTTGAGTATTTTTTCAGTATGGAACGCATTATTATATTTTACATTGATTCCTATAGGAAAAATGGTTTCGCTTAACGAGTAAGATTCGGGAACGAATTATGCTCATTAAGCGAGGTTCCACTGTATTTCTGAAACTTATAGTAGCAAGGTATTAAGTGTTCTGCTTCTCAGTGTACTGATATTTAAAATTACATATTTAGAAATGAAGTAAAAGTTTATTCAAATGAATTTTGAATATTTTGGAACTAGAGATGTTATATATCGTTACTATATCATTTGGCAGAGTATGCTTTAAAAATACAAGTACAGTACTGTCCAGTATTTGTATAATAATAAATTAATTTTTAAATAACAGTAATTAATAAATAAAATTAATAACAGTAATAAATAAATTCTTAAATAATAATAAAGCAATTTGTCCAGAGTGGCATTCCCTAATTTTCTGCAAAGACATCGGTCAGGCCCATTGCGCTTATGTTCTGAATTCATAACGTATCTAAATTGTAAGCAAATAATTTATATAGAAATTATATTTTATATATGCAGGGAAAAACAAACCAGAAAGTCCCGTGACGGTGAACATCAGCTACAGGTGGCTTGTGGGTCATTAATATCGGCCTTGCCATCCATACACTGTCACGGGACTTTCGTGATGTGTGTACTTGCATAAACTCCGTAAATATCCAACCTAAATATGATAAATCATTTATTAAATTCATTAAATGTGTTACATTTACTTATTGCTTAAATACAATAATAAATTCAGAACATGACGGGCATGAAAACAAGCTTATGTGAAAAAAAAAAAACGTGACAGGGCTGATCGATGTCACCATAAAATAGAAACCGCCACTCTGGACTTTTACCTGGTTTTCTTTTACTTGCGATACAGACAATAACTTATATCAGATATTACACTAGATTAAATAGAATATTCAAATACAAGAGTTGATGATTACCTGCGATTGATGACTGTATCCCGTAAAAAATGAAGTTGATTATAATACAGCCATGACGGTGTATACACGTCTTTTTCACCTTTCCCTGGACGTTTAGAATTCGTTTCTTTCCTTTTTTTTTTTTTTTACATAATTATCTCGTAGATACTTAAATTTTTTCATTGCTTCTTCAACTACAACAGAATAATGAAAGATTTATTTCTTTTACGAATTTAAACGTCCGAGAAAAGTTCATTTACGTGTTGGAGAAAAAAGTTTTTTCATTTACTTACCTAAGACTAATAGCTCGAATGCTATTTCTTCCCATAGCATACATGTTAGCTGTGCATTTCTATGTTATTTAAGTTTATTATTCCAAATTGGAATTCTTTCATAAACTAAACTAATTAGTTTTTTAGTAAATGCACGCTTGCCGGCTATATTTTAGTTTGTCTCTCCCGCTTTTTCTGCTTCTCCCTGCATGCTTTGAGTTCCACCTTCTTCCTGATTGGAAGAGGCAAAGCGGATTCCGCAAGATTTCCAGAACCCCTTGAAATGAAAAATCGGCTTCGCAACTCTCGCGGAGTGGATCTGCAAGGTTTCCGCGTGAATGTGAAACGCCTCAGTTTAGCGGAAAAAGTCCGTTTTTGCCCGCGGATTGCGCATACATGTGTTTTCCGCTCCACAAAGCTCTACGTGAAACAGGCTTAACATTTTCGAGTTAGCAAATGGATGACCTTAAATTTGTGGGTCAAAGTGCAGCACCCCCCCCCCTTTTACTTATAAACCACACTCATCAGAACTCACCTACCTGGCAGCTTTCAGATATCTGCCATGGTACTAAACTTTTTGGACATCCTGTATATTGTTGGTCCGTGCATGGTATTGGTGAATTGCCTGTTAATACCATTGTTGGTATTTATTGTTGCACAAACTTTGCCTTCCATTGTTGGTCATGAGATCTTGTACAGAGGGTAGATTATCGCACTTACTCCTTCGAGGGAGTTTTGTGCCATCCCAGTAACTAACGACTGCTACGAGATGACAGTAGCAGCCGGGCCGACGGCTTAACGTGCCCTCCGAAGCAGGGGGGGGGGTTCATGATGGAAGAGCTGCTGGCAGATGAACAAACCAGAAGCTATCACCAGCTGCTGGACATCTAGCACTGGTCACTCAGCAAATGGGTCAGACTAAAGTCCCCCAACAGCTGTGCCCCAAATAGCCATCCCACCCAGCAGTGGTCCTCAAGCCACTGGCTGTCACCCAGCCAGCAGCTGGCTGCACCTGAAGTTGCTTAACTCCATCGATCAGCGAGCCAACTGACGAGACAACCAGGCCATGGTCACCCCTGGTCATGAGATACATGTTATTAACATGTCCTGCCATCATTATGAATACTGGTTTATTATCGAAACCTGAGGTAGACTTGACTTCCCTCTTGCTTTGAAGATCAAGGGTGCAAAATTTCATCAAGATCAGAATAAAAGTGTAAATTTATATAAGAAACAAACAAACCAACATACCAACATTCTTCTTTATATGTAAATGTTTATTTTAATAATTTTATCGACTTAGAATTTTAATAATTTATCGACCAACGTACGTGGATCTTCAAGAAGTGATTCATGTCCTGCAGGATTTAAATATGAGCCATTACCATATTGTAATTGGAGATTTTAATCTGGACTTTTCTAGGATAACTCTTTCGGTACAAACCTTAGTTGAAACTGCAGCTTTTCTAAATTTAACACCCATTATTGACCGTCCTACTCGTATTACAAGAGCCTCTGCAACCACAATAAATCAAGTTTTTATACCCTGGAGTTGGACTGTTAATATCTTAAAACTTGAACCTTTGCCGAAGTGTGATCATTTAACTACTTCTTTTAAACTTAAGATTAATAGTGATAATGATTTACAAAATTTAAACATCTCTAGAATTATTACGAAGTTTGTGTTGAAGGATGTAAACTGGGAGGCCCTTAAATTGCTTATTGAGTGACACGATTGGTCATCTTATCTAGAAATAGACAATACCGATGATATGTTGCAGATTCTTACTCAATCGGTAGAAATATTGTTAGGTCAAGCAGGTATGGTATTAAGACACTGTGTTAGGCATCCAAAATATACTTCTTGGTGGATTTCGGAGATCACACAGCTATGGTCTAAGAAAAATTAAGTACAGCGAGACTATGCAATCCAAAAATTCAGAGGCAATGATAGAATTAAAAAAATAAATAAAATACCGTATATACAGAAAAAATTAAAAAAAAAAAGCTAAAAGACAATACTTGATGAATTCAGGAAAGCAATTTGATCTACGGAAGTTTATTGGTATGGGCCGAACTAAAGATAATAGTAGTTGGAAGCAAGAGGTAGCAATTGAATATCTTAAATTGATAGAGAATCCTTTAGAATTAACCATACCTGAACCAATTTTGAACTTAACCTATAAAACCTGAGTTAGTGTGGTATCTGCCTAAGAATCTACCACAAGAGATATATTGGACAAAAAGAAATGTAAAACTTAAACAAGATCAAAACGACGGAATATTTAATCATATTTTGCTAAAAAGTTGGGGACACCAGGGCAATGTTTTGTTGGGCTATTTGATTCAAAAAATTTGGGATACCAGCCATTTTCCACTGGTACTCAAACAGGTTTATATTAGTCCAATTTTTAAATCGGGTAATAAAAATGACAAAAAATTTCAGACCTATCTCGGTGCTGCCATCGCTATACAAAATCACTGAAAAAAGAGTCTTTCAACCAATGATAAACTATTGATGGGATTGCCTTTCCATCAATCAATATGGAGGAAGGCCTCAAGACCTATTATTAACTATTTTGTTGGAGGCGGTAGAGAGCCTAGATGATAATCAATATTTAGTCGTTGTTAGTGTCAACATAGCTAAGGCATTTAGTACTGTATCGCGAGCCCAACTAATGGCCGATTTGAGGGCAGTAGGAATCAATTACCAGACCTTGTGCCTATTGAAAGATCTTTTCTCACAACGACAGAATGGGATAAAGTTAGATCATGAGACGTTTTTTGCTACTTCAAAACGAGGAATCCCTCAAGGTTACTCGGTCACCAATATATTGTTTGCAATGTTATTGGCTTCTATTTTTGACTTAGCGCTGAATTTTTTAATAAAAGCCTTTGTGGATGACATCATATTAACCGAAAAATATAATAATCAAACTTTGCCGCAGATTTTTCAAGATATCAGCACAGATATAAGTTGCATGCAGGAATGGTTTTCACAGAGGGGAATGGAAATCAATGAGGATAAAACAGCTATTCTTACAATTGGCAAAGGGACTACACAGAAGAGCAACATTAAAGATCTTAGGTGTCACTTTTGATTGTAACTTAAAATTTATTGCACACGTAGAGAAGGTTATCAGCCATTGTAATGGATTAAGATTCTTGGTTAAAAAACTGTGTGCGACTCTTACTAAAAAAGAAATTACTATTATTCTGAAGGCTAAGGTGTTACCTAAAATCTCTTGTGGAATGATAATTTGGAACACGTCGAATAAGTTCCTAATTAAGAAGATAAAGGTGGCATATAATATTATTATACGGGCGGCGTTTAACTTGCCTTGTAAACAATCTATTACCCAAACATGTAATGAGTTGGAATTGCTTACATTAGAATCAATTATGCTGCTTAGAAGATTAAAAGAATTAGTTAGGACCTTTTTAACTAATACTCATCCAGCCCACTTTATTGCACACTAGTTAAATATAGACTCTGATAGCAGAAAAGTGATAGTGATAGCTGAAGTGGCTTTTAATCCAGCCAGCGGAAATAATATCAACGTAGCGGGAGAAATTTTTCCCCTTCAACTATTTACAATTGTGGAATTCACTGCCTCTACAAACCCGACAAAACATTATTTTATGTGATGTTAAAAAACGTTCTAACCATCGACATCATGCCCAGGTGATCTTATATGACTGGATAAGGTCAACAAGACAACAAGACCTGACTAACACAAATGATTAAATTTTACTCACTGTGAGTGCATAATTATAAATAATTATAAATAAATAAATATACTTAAGGGTGTTTCAAAAATACTTTTACAAATTTTGGGGACAGGTTTCTTACACCAAAACAAGAAAAAAATTTCATACAAACATGTCCAAAAATCCTCCGTTTGAGTTATTAATTAATATGTGGGCTGGAATTATAGGCGACTGTCTGGTAGAGCCACAAGTTCTCCCAGCATGTCTTACAGGTGCTGTTTACAGGACTTTATTCAGAACACCCTCCAAGATCTACTAAAAGATTTGCCCCTGCAAAAAGAAGAAACATGTGGTTTAAGCATGATGGAACTCCAGCATTTTCAGTCTGTGTTCGAGATGCTGGCTGATATCTACCATGATATATGGATAGATACAAAGTTTCCATTTCAAAACGTTGTGGCATTTGCCATTATCTTAACCATGCCACCTCCATCTCCAGCATCCTCCTTTACTCTCAAGATTAACCAGAACCTGATCTGCACTTCTCACAACCTAATTTACCTGTTACATTGCAAATAACTCCAGAAACGGTATGTCGGAGAAACGAGCAATACCATACACACCAGATTTGCCAGACCTAAGTTCGACATCCTTAGCAATGCTAACACCCCTGTCGGTAAACACTTTGATCCCCTGGCCACTGTTTACAGGCAGTCAGCCTTTATATTCTTCGTAGTAACTTCCATAACAAAAAATGAAAAAGTAATTAGAGTCTTTTTTTATTTGGAAATCAAATTCCCTCACCCCTAATGTCACCATTCCCTCATTAACTTTCCCATATTGCTCTACACCTTCAGCTAATTCCGTAATTTGTTGTAGACTCTCTGGGCCCTTTTCTTTTTCTTTATCTTTTCTCAGTAATTTCCTCTGTTTAATGTTCTTTCATATTTTTCTAGTTTTATGTTCATTTTTTGTCAGTCCCTGTACTCCTTTTTTTGTAGGCTTTCTCTACTCTTGTTTCAGTGACCATTGACCCAGAGCTCTTTTATGCGGAACTATTAGGGTGACTTGTGACCGGGAATAGTCAGGGAATTTTATGTAACCGAGAAAAGTCAGGGAATCATTAAATCTGAAAAATTCGAACAAGGTCAATATTATTCTATCAAGATAGCCCTTTTTTTGGCTGTTGATGGTCAGGAAAAACTAATGGAAAAGAGAAAGAATGAACATGTTTGAGGGGCGGGTGGGCGGGGCGGGGGCATCGATTCAAAATGACCGACTGCACATGATCTAGTTTATTTGAAAGAAATGTAGCATTTCTTGAGATATATACTGATGGTCCGTGTATGTTGTTGTTGAATTGCTCGTTGATATTGTTGTAGTAACAACAGAATGGGCCTTACAGTTGCACAAACTTTGTCTTGCATTGTTGGTCATGAGATACCTTTATTAACATGTCCTGCTGTCAACATGAATATCGATTTAATATTTTTTTCGACTTACTGTTATTTACAGGCTATTATACGGTGAGGTCGCCACTTTCAGATGCATTTTTACCCTACTGCCAGGTTGGTTAGTTATCGACATTTCCCTCGCCTAGATGGACAGCCTTCCCAGGTTTAAGGGGTCCATCTTCCCTGCTCCCAGTACAGATTTGAATTACTGTTAATAGGCCTAGCAAGTGTCCATCCCAAGTGGGATTTTATAGAAAACACTAAAAAATATACAGTGGGAGACCACGAATCCGGAATGCTCGGGACCAGAAGCCTCCCGGATTCGTGGTCTTTTTTCTTCGGAGAAGCAACAAAACACGTGTGTAATTAAATAGTTTCTGACGACTTATTTAAAATTTAATTTAAAATAAAAGTTTAACAATTATATAATTAAAGTCATTATTGTAATATAATCTTTTTTATTAATGTTAAGTTTATTACGATTTTATCCCGATCATCTTTTTTTATGTTAACCAGATATTTTATAACTTCAAGATCGATCTTCACGTTTGGTTAGCCAATGTCAAAATTAATTTTCCTTCCGATGTTTCTAAGAATTATCACAAATTCATTTATAACTGTGTGAAATTGAGAAGAGTGTTAGAAATTGGAGAAAAATTCAATTAGGATCTGTGTTAAGACAACGTTTTAAAAGTTTAGATAATTCGTCGGTGAATTAGGCCTATCTGAATGTACACATTGTCGGCTATCAGGCCTAACAATCTATTCTGAAAATGCACTAAATCTTCAAAAACACTCAAAACTGCGCATTATGAATATAATTTATTAAGGAATTTTAATTAAAACTAAATTTTATTCAGCAAACATGAAACTAAGCAACTTTCACGAGTCTTAAACATTCTTCATCCGTTGACGTTTATTTATTAATTTTTTTTTTTTTTGCGTTATTTCCTGTGTTTCTTTCTCCGTAAATGTTTAGCATTATTTTTGTGCACGCTATATGGGTAATAAGGAGAATTAATTATATCAACGAACGTTTTTTTTTCTTAATAAATTGTTTTCCCCTACGGTGGCTGATCACGTGGCCCTATTGCTTCTTGCAAGGTGTGACGTACCAGGTGAGCTGGTAGTCACATGTGTGCAGCAGAGGGGTTGTTTATATAAAAATTAAAAAGGTATTACCTGTATGTTTAGAGTTTGGCTTTATGTGTGTTATTGTCATGTAGTAAGGGGATTCAAGTGCATTTGGAGCGATTGTCTTGTGTGTATTCGTCATTGAAAACAGTGATTTAGTTCATAAACGGGATGTTTTTGAGTAATAAAGTGCTTGTAAAAATGGTTTTGCATATTTATTTGTTGTTTGTGCGTATCCGTATTGTTGTTGTTGTTGTTGTTGTTTATATTGTTGCGAGAAGTATGAGTGTTTCGTGTGTGTGCTCTGTTGGTGGCTGCAAATGTTAGCGCCGTTTTCCTAGAAGATCAACGCAACCTCCAATAGAGCATTGTTGTGTGTTTTTCAGAGAATAAGTGCTTGTGTGTGAATGTTGTTCGTAGCGCGTTTTTGAAGGGTTTTTTTTTTATGTTGAATTGAGTTTCCAGCATCGACTTCTGAGCGATGTGGACATATGTTTCTGTTGAAAAAATAACGATGTTCAGGAGTTCGGACTGGAACGATATGGTTCAATAATTAAATTTAATTATGTTTCGCACAATGAATAAGTATGATTTTTCTGTTTATTTGACCTGTTAAATTTTTTTGAGATAAATAATTTGTTTAGTTAAATTGCAAGGGCCGTCGAAGCGAGCGAGGACTAGGCACAATGGAGCCGCTGCGATGCCTGATGCTACGGTTACGGGAGAGTGATGACTTCACCCAATGTGTGAATTGCAGAGTAAGAACATATAGCTAACCTGAAGTGGCGTTACAACATTTAAGCGACGGGAATGCCGGTGAGTGGTATCGTTTTTGATTTGTTTAGCGACGCAAAGAGCTACGGGAGCAGGAATTTATAATGGTCGACCTAGGCGTGGATACGAAACCTCCCACCGGATCTCACGTGAACTAAATAAAAAATTATCCCACGCCTCTCTTGCTGACTTTGAATAGTCGTAACAAAAACAATTAGATATAAACTCGCCTTAAGAGTATTGCGAACTCATCCTCCGTTGCTGCCTGATGCTATAGCGACCTGCATTGTACCAGGAAGACTTGTATTTAGATTAATACAGTTATGCATATGAATGCTCGTGTTGGATTTGAGGCTAGAACCGAAGCAACGGAAGTGAAGGGGGCGTGTTACCCTCGAGCCCAGCGTACGCACCGTGAGTTTTAAGAGTACGTTTAGCGAAGGTAAACACTGATGCGCTCTTGGAGCTTGCCAGCAGCGTTCGGGTTTTAAATGCTCAATCCTTCTAAGAGGGGTTTCAGTGCCTCTCCCTTTGTTGGTAATTAAAAGAGGCACACTGCATGAACTGACGCAAAACTCAACGGAATAATTGATTCAGGGGATGCGAGCGTAAGAATTAAAGCGTGACGTCGCTGAGGATTTTCCGGACTATCGACGCTCGAGAGCTTAGGAGTGCGTTTTGGTGTGGGAGGTTCGTGCTAAGTGAATTGTAACGAATTTAATTGAGTGGGATTTATCAGGAGGATTGATTCTTGTGTTTGTCGAGTGGAAGGTGGGCATTTGATTGCAAAGGATATATATTTTGGGTTTTAGAGCAAATATCATACCAGGGAACGAAGGGGATGCAGGGACTGCAGCCGCTCCAGAGCTTGCTGGGTATACTGTTGCAGTTCCTGCAGTCACGGGAGAATGTTAATGGATTGCATATTTGTGTCCATAATGGAGGCACGTATGACAGGATTAGGTGAGTGTTACTTTGATTAGTTAATGTCTAGGAGTCGGATGGATACATTCACGGAAAAGCGTGAGGTATGGCGTTGACAGACCCAGGGCAGAGGTTCAATGGGATGTGTGCAGCAGGGGCAGGTATTGAAGGTTTCATGGAGTTTGTTAGGTATGCTGGGGTGATCGAGTGATGCCCGCCCATAGATGGATTGCAATTGGATGGTTTAAGTGAAGATGTTCGTAAAGGCATCGCTGAAACAATATACGAATACAGAGATATATTGTCCAATGAAGTGATGGGTGTTCGCGGGGTGCAAAATTACGTGGCTGAGTATACAGTCGATAAGTCGCATCCCGTGTTCACCCGGCAATATCGTATTCCTCACGTGTATCGGGAGGCTTACAGACGAAAACTGGTTGAATTCGAGCAGGCCGGGATCATCGAGCCCTGTGTGAGCTCATGGAACTCTCCAGTTCCAAAAAAAAGGGGACGTGAGGATCACTTTAGATCTACGTAAGGTGAATTTACACCTGAGCCCCGTGGACTACCCGACGCCCATAATTAAAGATATCCTGGAGGAGCTGATGGGGGCATAGGTACTTCTCAGTGCTTGACCTGAATAATGGGTATTATCAGATACCACTGGCCGAGTCACTGAGAGAGTGCTATGCCTTCCAGTCACCTTGGGGTAAATATCAACTTACCCGGTTGCCCCAGCGTGGGAGGAATTCCTCCCACCTTTTTCAACAATTTGTGGTGGCAGCTCTCCAGGGGGACGTCAGAGAGAACATCCATATGTTCCTGGACGATATACCGATTTCAACAGAAACATTCAGGGAACATATGGATGTACTACGTTGGGTGCTGGAGAGGTTCAGGGAAAGGGGACTGGTGGTCAATCCAGCTAAATGCCAGTTTTGAACCCCGAGCGTGCATTATTTGGGGCATGCCATCACAGCGGACGGCACTTACCCTGATCCAGGGAATATCGAAGCTATCCAGAAGCTGTCAAAACCTAAGAATGCATGCGAAGTTCGCAGCTTTGTTATAAAAGTTTACCGCCCCTTTATAAAGGGACTGTCGGAGATTTTAACTCCTATCACAGAGCTGACGAAGAAAGGGGTGCCGTTCCGATGGAGCGCCGCCTGTAAGGAAGCTTTTGAGTTTATCATAATGGTCCTGAACAGCAGGCCTCTGTTGCCCACCCCCCACCCCCACCCCAACTATAAGAGACGTTTGTTCTTGTCAACCGATGCCTCAAAACGCGATCAGAGGCGTGTTACAGCAAAAGGTTGGGGAAGACCTGCAACCTATTGCGTACTTTAGCAAAAAGTTGCAGGGGGGAGAGGTCAACTACTCAGTCATCGAGAAGGAGGCCTTGGCTATCGTCCCAGCTGCCGGCCACTTTAGACATCATTCTTGGCCACCCTACCAGTGTTGACGGACCACCAGCCTCTAGCTTTCGTCCTGCGCATGCGCAATACTAATCAACGTGTGCTGAGATGGGCGCTGGAGTTCAAGGAATATGGTTTTAATTACCAATACGTGGAGGGCAAAAAGAATGCAGTGGCCGACATGCTATCACGGCAATGCTGCTTGATAATGGCCGAGCTTTCAGGCCCCGTGACACGTGAGGAACTCGTCAATCCCAGAGGGATAATGGGTGGCTTCGGAGTATTGCGCAGGCGTTGGGATCACGTACTGAAGCATAGGTTTTGGGAGGTCAGTATGGTGTGAGGAGCAGGCTAATAGTGCGTTTTGAAACAGGAATCCATGCGGGTCATATCCGCATATGCATCCCACAAGAGCTGCGGAAAACTTTGGTTGCATGGCACCATGACAGGCCCCTGGGTGGACACCGGGGAATTAAAGCAACACTCAAAAAGTAACGCAGGAATTATTTCTGGAGGAATGAAAAATGATGTCACGCAAAAGGTGCTGTTTTGTGAGGCATGTCAACGAGCAAAGGTGAATTTAACACGCAGACTACCCTTTTCAAAAAGTGGCCATTGATGTGGTGGGCCCGGTTCGACAGTCCAGCAACGGAAATCGATTCATCCTCGTCATCACTGACATTTTTACCCGGTTTGAAGTAGCGGAGGCACTTCCCGACCAGACGGCGGAGTCGGGCACGTGCATTCATCCGAAACGTTATATGTCGTTGTGGAGTGCCTCAGCAAATAATCAGTGACTGGGGTACCAACTTTAGCTTGGCGGTGTTCAGGATGCTGTGTGAAGACCTGAATATCACACATAAGGTAACAACAGCGTACCGGCCAACGTCTAACGGGATTGCAGAGCGATGCAACAAATCGCTCTGTGAGACCGTGACAGCGTTGTGCCACGAACACCCCGAGCAGTGGGACGACGTGCTGGATTGCGCTCTTTACGCAATGCGCACAAGCCAGCACGAGTCCACAGAGGAGAGTCCGGCTTGCCTGCTGTACGGGCTCGATCCGTTCTCGCCCAGGCATGACGTTCGTGTGAATGAGGACGAAGGCGAAAATAGAGATGTAATGCAGCAGTACCGCTCCAAATTGGTGAAGGAGCTAACCCAAGTAAGAGACTTAGTTAGAGAAAGAGACAGTCGGAAACGTAATCGCCATTTGGAAAAATTAAACAAGGGACGAACTACACGGACGTTGTCAGTAGGCAGTCGCGTATGGTTATTGCGGAAGGGAGGGCATAAACGGAAATTTGGAGTTACATTTATTGGCAAATCAATTCAGTCGATTACGAGATTGAGGACACAAGTAAACATTGTAGAAGTATAGTCCACGTGGATCGTCTGAAACCATGTTGGCTAGACCAGGCACGTAGTCGGAGAAAAAGGCAGTTACGTTCTGCACGGAGACAGAAAGAAGCTGGGAATAGATCGGAAGAAGAAGAGGAGTTAGAGGAATATGGACCGATTGCTGGTGTACGAAGTGGGCGCAATCAGGAATTAGTAGGCCCACATGATGCGCAAGAAGGTGCGTTGCACCAAGACGGACCGATGGGCGAGGCAGATGTAGTTCAAGAGGAGGAAATTCTTCCAGTGAGAGCGATAGAACCAGCAGACCTGGATGGAGAAGAGGTCAGTATGACGCCGGAACGGACTATGTATGTCTTTGCGCAGACGAGCACGCCCGGATTATTGGGCGCTCTATCGGGGTTTTGATAGCATGTGTAACTTGGAGTGGTGAATTAGATATGGTAGGTGTGAATGTAATTTTGTAATGGGTAAATGTCTTTTATGTTGTTGTTTGGGTGTTATTGTTCAGTTAATAAGATATATGGAGTGTGTAGGTATAGTATGTAATTTGTATAGTTGTAATATCTTGTTTTTGAGAAAATAATTATAGAGTAGTGGTGAAAATGTTTTTTTAGGATTAAGTGAGATGTTTCTCGAAAATAACCCTTTCGTTGGGTGCATGTGACGTACCAGGTGAGCTGGTAATCACGTGCTTCTGGCGGAAGGGGTGTTTATATAAAAATTAAAAGGTCTTACCTGTATGTTTAGAGTTTGGCTTCATGTGTGTTATTGTCATGTAGTAAGGGGATTCAAGTGCGTTTGGAGCGATTGTCTTGTGTGTATTAGTCGTATTGAAAACAGTGATTTAGTACATAAACGGGATGTTTTTGAGTAAATAAAGTGCTTGTAAAAATGGTTTTGCATATTTATTTGTTGTTTATGCGTATCCGTATTGTTGTTGTTTATATTGTTGCGAGAAGTGTGAGTGTTTCGTGTGTGTGCTCTGTTGGTGGCTGCAATTGTTAGCGTCGTTTTCATAGAACATCAACGCAGCCTCCAATAGAGCATTGTTGTGTGTTTTTCAGAGAATAAGTGCTTGTGTGTGAACGTTCTTTGTTGTGCGTGTTTTTGAAGTTGTTTTTTTATGTTGAATTGAGATTCCAGCGTCGACTTCTCAGCGATGTGGACATATGTTTGTGTTGAAAAAAATAACATCCATTTTCGAACACGGTGTTCAGGAGTTCGGACTGGAACGATATGGTTCAATAATTAAATTTAATTATGTTTCGCACAATGAATAAGTATGATTTTTCTGTTTATTTGACCTGTTGAATTTTTTTGAGATAAATAATTTGTTTAGTTAAATTGCGAGGGCTGTCGAAGCGAGTGAGGACTAGGCACAATGGAGCCGCTGCGATGCCTGATGCTACGGTTACGGGAGAAACATCGGAAGGAAAATTAATTTTGACAGTGGTTAACCAAACGTGAAGAACGATCTTGAAGTTATGAAATATGTAGTAAAAAAAAAAAACCAATAATAAATAAGTAAATAAATAAATAAATAAATAAATAAATAAATTAATTAATTAATTAATTAATTAATTAAAAACACGGCCGGGACAAAATCGTAATATATGAGGGTGGGCTGAAAAGTAATGCCTCCATGGCTGTAACTTTTTTATTTTTAAACAGATTTTTAAAATTCTTTTTGTATCTGATACTCACATTTCTCCTCTATATAATGCACTATTCACTTTTCGACATAGTCCCCATCCCTTTCCACGCATTGTACCAACGCGTGACTAGGTGAAATTGCACATTAAACCTGACAGGAAAGTTTAACAAGGAAATCAAAAGCTTATCCATCCGCACAATGTGACAAAACTTTAAGGACTGTAACTAAGCAACTGCTCTGCCACAAGATATCCGATTTTTAGTAAAAACAATATGAAAAGATGATTACTGTTCGCCCGGGAGGACAAAAATTGGAAAATGGAGCCGATGAAAAAAATCATCAGGTTTGATGAATCCAGGTTTACCCTATCCTACATACAAGGGTTGGTCGAAAAGCTGTAACTTTTTTATTTGGTGACCGATTTTCAAAATTCTTTTTATATCTGATACTTACATTTGTCCTCAATATAATGCACCATTTTCCATTAGACAGAGTCCTGATCCCTTTCCACGCATTGCGCCAACGCATGAATAATCGGATGAACCCGTCGGAGAGGAATTCCGGGGTTGTTGTCGACACCAAGACCGAACGGCAGGTTTCACCTCGTCGTCAGAACGCAATTCATGCCCCTTAAGGTGCTCTTTCCTCTTTGGGAAATGGTGAAAGTCGCAAGGTGCAAAGTCTTTCATTTTTGAACTGCAGTTTTTCATCTCTGAACTGTAGGCGCTGCAACCCCCACTGATGTGTGGCGTTCACGTGCAGACGGGCGTTATCATGCTGCAGAAGAGGATCCAAAGCTGCCATTCAATCCTCATGTCGACGACAACCCCGGAATTCCTCTCCGACAGGTTCACCCGACTAGTCATGCGTTGGTACAATGCGTGGAAAGGGATGGGGACTACGTTGAAAAGTGAATAGTGCATTACATAGAGGAGAAATGTGAATATCGGATACAAAAAGAATTTTGAAAATCTGTTAAAAAATAAAGTTACAGCCATTGAGGTATTACTTTTCAGCCCACCCTCGTAATTACATTAATATATAAGATTATACTACAATAATGACTTTAATTGTATAATTGTGAAAATTTTTATTTTATAATAAATTTTAAAAAACACTCGTCTGTGACGATTTAATTACACATGTGGTGTGTATGATCTCCCAAAGAAAAAGACCAAGAATCGTAAAAAACAAGAATCCGGGAGGCTTCTGGTCCCGAGCATTCCGGATTTGCAGGCACCCACTGTAATGCAAAAAAAATTTTTAATATCTCTAGTTCTTTCTTTTTAACGATTTCTTATATAATTGAATGTGCAATATTTTTTGTTCAGAGGGGGAACAATAAATAGAACAGGATTTAAGGGGTGATACTTAAAAGAACCTCAAACATACGAATAGACGTGGCTCATTACAAAAAACTTTAATTCTTGGTTCAAGAATGAGATATTTCATTTATGAAACACAAAAAATTCTGTACAAAAGAATATTCTATACAATATGATTCAAGTTAGGAAATGGCATTGTGATCTCCATTGCAAAAGAAAATATTTCTAGAAATAATAAAAAAAATATTTAAATGTATGTTAATACAGCAAAATAACAGGGTTCATTTTAGGCAGGGTTTATGGGGCGCGCCACCCCGTTTGCCCTTTTGATGAAAAATTTCCACCCCACTGCCCTTTGATCCTGATCACGTGCCCCGATGCCCAAAAATGCACCCAAAAAGACAAATCTAAAAATTTTGTAAAACGGTTAAGGAATTTCAAAAAGAACTATGCATTTTTTATAGAAAAAAATCTTTTTTTTGAAAACAATGCTCTTTTTTGGAACATTAAGTGCCCTTTTTGGGGGGCAAATTGCCCTTTTTTTGATAACATCGTGCCCTCTTTAGCCCTTAGCACCCTGCTCTTTTTTAAGTCTAGAATGTAATGAGAAATACCAATTGCTACATTGTGCGAATCGAGTATAAATATTTAAACATTTAAATATATTACAGGAATAATTGCCGAAACTGTGCATACCGACGTATAAAAAATGGAACACAAGAAAACACTAATCCACATCAATTCTTTTTATTTCCTCAGATGTGCATTTCAGATTTCACAAATCCTTCATCAGTGAGTGAATACAATGGTAGAAGAATACAATGGATTTAAATATACATTGAGACAGACTAATTCTCTATAAGGAATAGGAAAGAAATTTCAAATTTCCATTTCTGTCTAAAGGAAGACTACGAAATGATAGTCAATTATTAAAAAAAAAACTAAAATGTGCAGCATGGCGTTCCTTATGCGCGTTATTGTTGAAATAGTATCAAAAGAAATTTCATTATTACCTTACGAGTAAACCCGAAAAATGCTGGTCGATGGAGAATCATGGATGCCATGAGAAAGTGAGAATTTCACCTGTCTGAGTCAATAGTAACAAACTGAACATCGAGCGGCAAGATAGGAACAATTTACAAGGCATTGGGATCTTTTGCCACTTATCGACTGGACCCAAAGAAACATGGTCAGTTCCCATGTTTAAAGAATAAATTGAATACCTATGGAATGAAATGAAAGTTGAACGCCATGGCTGCACTAGTAAAGATGTGCAGGACCAAAAGAGAGTAGGACTGGTCAAGCCAGAAGCTGGTGTGACTGGTGTCAGTGTGTGTTGTGAGTTAGTTTGGCATTTAGTTTTCATTTTATAGTTGGTTGGTATCGTTTATGCAAATTTCTGTGTTTTAAGTGTATTTGTTGAATAAATGAGTTTTGTAGCAATTGTGTTGCGGTAGTTGTGTAAGTGTTTTGTGGTGGGTTTGGTTACGAATATGGATCAAGTGTGTGGAATTTTTAAATAAAAATAAGTCAGTTTGCTATATAGGAAACTGTTTTTCTTTAGTACGTATGTGATATTTTCCCGATTGTTGGAAATAGTTTTTTTTAAGTTATCTGAGGGAAGCTGCCGCAATTGTTTGGATAATCTTAAGCAGACATTGTTGGGGCAGCTTTTCTCAGTATTTGAGCCTCAACAAACCCGGAGGAAATGGGAGATTGAGCGATCGTTGTTCAGGTTTTGCAGGCAAGCGTCGAAAAAAAAAGATCGTTCGAGCCCCCTCTCCCAAGCTAGCAGCGATGTTTTGAATGTGTCTTGTGCTGATAAATATGAGTTTTTGTTGAAAGCAGGCCTGTATGATGATTATGATTTAGCTTTAAATAATCTGACCTGTGAATTGGTGATGGCGATGTTTTTCTTTTGATGTGCGTGACTGTCAGACGACGAAAGCAAGCGTTATATGAAGGAATGCGTCTAGAACGAAGATTCCTGACCAAGTTGAGAATGAATCAGCGACAGAGCAGTGAGATCATTCTATTTTTATTATTTCTGACATATTTGAAGTTAGGATCACCCGTGGGAATAATTAGCGTTTGGGAAGTTGCTTATTAAGAGAAAGTGACAATTATAATTGATAATTCAAGAGCGGCAGTTAATTTTCTTTGGTGAGACTATGAGCCAATTCAGAGTTAAAATTTTCGTTCATAGCATGGCGCTGAAGGACACTGTCGTTAATTAGCGATTGGCCAGTGTATAATTTGAATTGGTAAACATAAATGTTTACAACAAACGATGTTTATAATCGTTAGCGTCTGTGAAGCGAAGCCTGTCACGTGGGGGCGTTCTATGAGCGGTTACTAAAAGCATGCTTACATGTATTGGTGGTGAATTGTCACGTCAATGATAATTGTTATAGAAAAATAATTTCTTAACGATAGCAACATGATATGTGAGTGAATAGAGTGCAATCTTTGGCGTCTATGAGCGGACAGTGACCAAGCTTGTGCAGCGCTAATATATAGCAGTGATTGGCAACAAAAGAAAGGAGGGTGTGACGCTTTCGTGGGGTAGATCTTGCACTCGATTCACTCTCGTCGGGTACTGGCAGCCTGGGTTGTGGGTATTACAGGCTGGGCATGTAGCATGATTTGCTCATTGGTTTCCCATGTGCTGGTGCACGTTGTTAATTAAGAGTTTGTCAATACAATATATTTCGCGTTGTTTAGAAGGTTAATTGATTGTTGGATAATTTTTAAAATAATTAAGCTTATGTCGTATTTTAGTGTGGGGCCCCAATTTACAATATTAATAATATGTATTCATAATTATTAGTTTTAATCAATTAAAATGAATGATTTATCGTTTGTCAGCCTCTACTCCTTGCGAATATAACATTCACCCCGCGCAAGTCCAAAAACCCGCTCCTGTTGTGCTTGGGAGTGAATTATCGTCAGGGGATCCTTATGGCACCCCCCCCCCCCTCCCACGCACTACACGGCACACCGGAAGGGTCTGTCTAAATGAAAAAAAAAAAAACAGTAACTACGAAAAGAACACTAACAATAGTGCGACAACATCCTCGTGGGACAAATTATTCGCGTGGGATAACTGCAGCAGACAGACTATAACGTGGAGATTTTTATTAACATTTATTTAAACAGTATAAACTCAACAATCACTGTCTGTAAACTGAAAAAACTAAAATAAAAAAAAAAAACAGGATAATCATTTACAAACAAATATCATTATATCTATTTTTACAACAAAAAATCTGAGTTTTCCCGAACTAAGCCCTGTGTAATTTACTTGAATACGGCAAAAAAATGACGGATCTGATGTTCCATATACAAGTTTGAATAATAAAAAAAGTTACAATAAACAAAGAAACATTTATGCATTTTATTAATTTTTTTTTTCCATTTTTCTGTGCGCACACAGTATGTCTTGCATTTCAACAAAAGAAAAAAAACATGCAAAAGAACAATATTTGCATTTTGATATACCAAATTAAAATACATATTAAATGTATATAAAAAAATACACATCATGTAGTAAAAATACGGTTACTGCCTTCACGGAAAGTAAGAACAAGCCCAAAAAATCCTTTTGTGATTTTAAAACTAAAATCATTTAACAAAAAAAAATATTGCGTTTAGAACCCCTCTCATCCCGCGAAGTAAATAACTTTGCAATCATGAAGTGTAAAGGAACAAGATAAACTCTGTAAATACCCTCGTGTGGGCTAGGAAACCAAGGAGTTAAGTAATTTAATATAAACAATTACTTATCCTGCTCAGATAAGGATAACAAATCCAGGAATCTGCGTAAAGCAGGGGCAGGTAAAGGTTTAGTTAATACGTCTGCCGGAATGTCGGGGGAAGAACAGGAGGAAAGAATCACATTCTGTATATTAATTTTCTCCCGCAATGAAATTATGCAATATCAAGATGTGTCTTGTCCTACTTTTGGATTCTAATGCTCCCAGACATGCTATGGCAGACGTTGAGTCAATGTAAATGATTGGGGGGAAAGAAATAAACTCCCCTCGTCTTAACTCGGTTATGAGGTCCCAAAGACATTTCAGTGACTTCATGCATTAATTTATAGTGATTATTTCTGCTTCGCAACTACACAGGGCGACTAAACGTTGCTTCTTAGAAGTCCAGGTTATGGTATTTTTCCCCATTTTGATCAAAATTCTAGAGTATCTTTGACCCTGTGTTAAAACACCAGCTAGTGTCAGCGAATGCGCACAAAGGACCCTAGATGGGGTAAAAACGAGTGATGTGTCGCAGGTGTGTTTAAGATAAGAAGCGATGCCCTTAAGAGCAGTCATATGCAAGTGTGTAGGCGATTTAGCATATGCCGACAGCCTAGTGATTGCGAAGTAGAATGCCGAGAAGAGATTGGTGATTGGTAGAATCAACCGGTTGTGAGTCCGCAGTATCATCAAGGTTTACATGAGTACTTAGTGCATACATGCCAACTTTCAGAAAATAAAAAGAGTAAAATCCTTCACGTTTTAGTCAGGCCTATGCAAATTTATATAATCGTATAATTAGGCCTATGGCATGGTTTGTAATCGAATTTTTCCCACCATGTGATATGTTAAAGTCACATTTGCACACTTTACAGAAAGCAAATATTTCACCCTTCCGTGATGAAGATATGAACAGAAATTGTTTTTAATAATTCTCTCTGAAAGTCTGAAATATTTTATCAACAATTTCATTCAAGGATAAAACTTAGGCATTTCGCGTTCCTTATCGTGGTCTTCGAGATATTAGGCCTCCAATAGGCCTTGAAATCACGTGTCTAGGCATTTTCAAGTTTGACCGCTAGTTGTTTATCTCTATGGCTAGTTTGGTGCTCTTCAGGGATAAAGAACTACATGATGCTCTCGTCCTGATCTACTTTATCCAACTTAAAATTTTACCATAGCCGGCTCGGTGGCCGAGAGCGTTGAGGTGCAGGTTTTGCCGCTCTCGTAACCAGCGAGTCACGGGTTCAAATCCCACCGAGGGCATGGATGTTTGTTTGTATATTTCACCATCACCCTTTCATCCCAAACAGCTAGTCTCCTGGATAAAAGGGGAGATGTGGGCTGAAAATCCATCCATCCAATTTTACCTTGGATTTCCCAGATGAACCCCTCCAACATTAAAAAGTTGAAATTCTGACACGAAGGAAAACATTGAAATAATACGTGACGCAGAAGCCTAATATCTCGAAGGCCACGCCGTTCATGATGGAAAAAAATAGTCCTACTTTAAGAATTTAATTTCCATAATAATGTGATTCGTCGCCAACTCATGTAGAAGAGGAGTTCAACATTTCACCTACTGGAAAATTATGGAAAAACATAAAATCCTTTATAGAAAGCGTAAAAGCGTAAAATGGCATTAAAAGCGTAAATTTTACGTGTAAAACGTAAAAGTTGGCAAGTATGTTAGTGGCATGGTTTTTGGTTTGATGTCTTGAAGGCCATAATCATGCAGGATTTGCTTGATATAATGTGGCTGTGATATATGAATAAAACAGTTCACTTCTGACACATACATACCCAGCAGATGTTTTACCACTCCCAACTCCACGAGGTCGATTTCTTGCTTCATTTTCTCCATGATGGAGGTTAGGATGCAGACATTTGTTGCTGCCAAGATGTCATCCACGTAGACTGTTAAGAGAATGGTATACTCAGCATTAGTATACTAAAAGAATCAGTCGTCTGCTCTGGATGGAGTGAATTTTAATCGGGTAAGAAGCTGACACAAATTTACGTACCAGCATCTTCAGGTTTGTTTGAGGCAGTAAAGTGATTTACGCAATTTGCAGACGTGATTAACTGGCGTTGATAATCCCTTGGGTGGCGATAGATACATGTTGTGGTCTATTGGTGCGTGAAGATACTCACATTTGACGTCATACTGGCGCAGTGACATCCCTGTATTTGCAGCTATGGCAAACAGTAAGCGGAGAGATTCCATTCTGATGACAGGTGAGAAAGATAACTCATACTGGCTCCCGTAGACTTGTGACGAGCCAATAGCCACCAATTTTGCCTTGAATCTGGACACCGACCCATCAGGATTATATTTGATGTGGTAGATCCATTTGCTTTTTAAAATTTTTACATTTGGTGATAGAAGCTCTAAATCCCAGACGTGATGAAGTATGAGTGAATTCAAATCATCTTGCATGCCCTCTTCCCATTGATGATGTTGGTTGTTCATTAGACTGGGGTGTGATTGGTGAAGTGATTAGCAAATCGGAGTCAGTAAAGTCTGGATGACATAAGGCAGCATGTTGTTTTTCTGCTTTCTCTTTTAGCCTTTGTGAACGTCGTAATGCCAGTTGTGGGACTTCAACAGGCGGTTGGTTCACCGATGATTTAGACGAACAAGCTGGAACATCTTCCATCGATGTAGTTTCTGATGGAGGTGTAACCACTAGCGTGTCCTCAGTATCAGATAGGGCCTGCATTCTTGTCTCATCTAATGTTAAAGTGGGTGAGATTGGCAGTATGCTCTGAATGATATGTGGTTCATCAGGCTGTGGTGTTTTAAAAACTGGAGGTTCCATGTGAATTGGAAATACCAGAGGAACAGATAATGAAGGATCTGATTTTTTGTGAACTCTGGAAATACCTTAGGAAAGAAACGAAACGGTACGTGCTCGTAAAAACTTGCTCTCATCGAGTGCATCAATAAGGTACCCAGGAGATGAAGCAGAGTATCCCATAAAAACACCACTTTTGGAACAAGCATCAAACTTTGATCAGTGCAACTTGGGTATATAGCAGTATATCAGGCAACAGAAAGAAGCTCGATATTTGATGGTCGGTTTGTTTTTGGACCATACCTCATCAGAGGACTAAGTCTAAATGCTGCTGTAGTCTCAGCATGGTCCCAGAATCGGTGCAAAACTTTTGACGATGTAAGAAGAACTCGAATTCCATCGCAAATGGAGCAAACGGTTCTCTCAGCAACACAATTTGACTGGGGGTTCTCAGGAACGGTGAATTGTTGAGATATACCTTGCTTCATACAGAACTCACCTAGCTCCGCATTGGTGAATTCTGTTCCATTATCGAAACGTATGTACGCCAGATTTTGTCCTGTAGAGCGTTGTAACTTTAGTATCAAGTCCTTTTACGCTTTTGACCCTTCACTTTTTGTCGGTGTCGCACAAACAAAAGTTTTTCGTGAGAAATCATTGACGGCTACTAACAGGAATTTGTTTGCATGGATAGAAGTGGTAGGCATTGGTCCCACTGTATTCACTGATAGAAAGCGTAGGGGACTATTTGAAGTGAAATCTCCATAAGAGAAGAATCATCTTTGGAGTCTATGCAATATTGATGTTACCCTTTGATAATAGTTATAATATTTTGAGATATTTTAAGAGAATAAAATTTAAGGGATTGTTCACAAAATGCTTTCGATTGAGGGGGAAGTGGGGGAGGGGGATTTTGAAATTGTGAAAAGAATGAATAGTAAATAGATAATAGATGAACTGAGTTGTGTTTTGAAAGCACGTAGAAGAGGCTAACTCCTCTAAAAATCTCATAAAATCAGACAAAACAAAAAAATAAAACATAAGTAGTTCAAAGAAAGAGGCAACAAAGATTTTCAAGCTATGTACAGGGTCGGGGCACATTAATATGACCACCTCTCCTCGAACATATTGGAACGTCTCATGGTATGCAGATGAAAAAATCATTGCATATCATTAAAAGCTGACAACAGCAGACGTGTAGTAGCATCCATTAACACAGCAATTGTCACCGTCATGAGCAGAGCAAGTGACCTGCCGGACCTCCAAAAGAGGATGATCATTAGCTATCGGGCCAAGGGGGTCAGCATTTCAGAAACTGCCACCTTTGTGAACCGCTCTAGGGCTGCCGTTGTGAAGGTGTACCGCGAAGAGCAACCGAAGAGGTAACTGTGGGGCCCCACAGGCCATCGATCCTAGAGGCGAGTGTCGGTTACGACGCCTGGCCAAGACCAATCGGCAGGCCAATGTTGAGCAACTGACACGGCAAATGAACAGTGGGGCCACTAGGCGTGTCAGCCCCAAGACAGTGCAACGATCCCTCTTGAGGTTGGGGCTCCGGAGCAGGCGTATGATAACAGCACCCATGTTGACGCCTGTGCATCGCCGAAAACGCCTCCAGTTCGCAATGGACTGTCGTCATCGCACCTTTGGCCGAGTGCCAAAGGGTTGCTTTCTCTGACGATTCGCGATTTCTGGTGAACAGAGTGGACGGACGATGGAGAATTCGCCGGGAAGCATCTGAGAACAGGCATCCCGACACCATCGTTGGCAGACGACAGGCTGGTGGGGGAGGTGTGACTGTTTGGGGGATGTTTTCATGGTACGGTCTGAGTCCACTGATACCGCTGGAGGGTACACTGAATGCTGTTCATTACCTGACGATCGTCACAGACCAGGTACACCCCTTCGTGTCGACCGTTTCCAGAAACGAAAACTTACGTTACTAGGAACTATGCACTCGGCCAGGATATACGACATAAAAGAAATGAACAATGAAAAGCGACATAACCCATATTATCCATGTTATAGGTTGATTTAAATGCCAAATCTATCCGCCAGATGGCATCCGCTACGGTTTATGAATTTTGTTCTAGTTTATTTACAAAAGTTTAGTGAAGATGAAAGTTAAAGACTTGAAAGAAAAGCTTCAGTTAATAGGAGCAAAAACTGACGGAAATAAACAAGTATTGACTAACAGTGAGCAAATTTTATAATGAAATACGATTTACGAAAGTGACGATGCTAAATATTGGGCTAGGTCACGATATCTCATTTAACCTCACTGAATTTTTCGATCTGTAGGAAATTCATGAAACTTGAGATTTTTGTTTTTAACATTGTTGTTCGAACATTGTGGAACTGAACAATTTACATGCATGTTCTTATACAGTATTCTTAACATTGCCGAGATTTTCTCCTCATTTCGACCATAGCGTCATAGCCTCAGATTCATAAAGCGTAAGCGCTGCCATCTATACTTAAATCAACCTATTCTTTAGGTATTATTTTGCTTTCGCTGGGCCCAAGCGACATCCCAACTGACATGGAATGCCACATATTTACGTTATTGACAACCACCTTCCTCTTCCCAGTGTACTCACCAGACTCTTTTGAATAAAGCTTTCGATTCTATCCCCCATAATATCCTCCTATTTAGACTTACTCATTTTTTTCAACATTCGTGGTTTACCGTTCCAATAGATTGCAAGTTTTTTAAAAGACTCACTATATCCAATATCTCTTCCTCCATTTTAACCCGAAATACCGATGTCCCTCAAGGTTCCATCTTATCACCACTGCTCTTCAACATGTTCATAAATGATTTACCTTTAGCTCTAACTCCTCTCGCTACTATTTTATACATGTATGCCGATGACGCCACTCTATTATTTGCTGACGCATCTCTAACACTAATCCAACACACAATTAACCATATACTCAACAACCTATCAAACCGGAACAAATTAAATAGCTTACATTTAAATATCGAGAAATCTACCTACATCATTTTTCATCAACGTAACAAAAAATTAGACCTGAACTTCTCCCTAATTTACAATGATCTGGCCTTAAACCTTCTAAAAATGTTAAATTTCTAGGCATCAATCTCTCACACAAACTTTCATGGGATTCCCATATAAATATCCTCTCATCCTCATTAAATCAATGTTTAAGCATGTTTTCTCGCCTCCACTTCCTCCCAAAAAAAGATCTTACTTCTCCTATATATAATACAATCTTCACTTATATATGGAATACAATTCTGGGATTATACCACCAAATCAAATCTATTATGATTACATCGCTTACAAAAATGGTTCGTAAGAATCTACCTAAACCTAAATAAATCCGACCATGTCTCCCATCTATTTCCTTCTGTAGGAATATTACCTATTTCCCATTTATACTCATTTCACTTAGCTCTCTTCACATATAAAGTCTTAATAAGTTTTCAGTAATCCTCCCTCCTAACTTTTATAATTCTTCACCTCTCCACTCATATAACTTAAATAACAAAGATTCCCTACCCAAGTTAGCAATTAAATACACTTACCAACATAACGGTGTCTCCATCTCTGGATACAAGCTATGGGATACTTTTCCCCAGAATTATGTACTACCCCTTCCATATCTACCTTTAAATCCAAACTGAAGATTCTTCTTACTAAATCCACCTATTAATATCTTACCTATTTTGCAATGGTTCTCAATTTAATAACTATCTATTAGATTGCTTCCACCCAGGGACCTAACTTGTCGGCCAAAAGCCATACCAGGCCTGGGTGGATATCTTCTGTATTTCCTTCCTTCAAATAAATAAAATAAATAAATATACGAAATAAAACTTCATTCCAATAAAATTCCAAAATGTTTGTCCATCCTGCTGTTTGTTTCTTTAATCCACCTGATAAAATTTTCTGGGGAACAATGACCTATGTCAACCTTCAATAACTATGAGAATCTATGAATTTGCAATACAATTAAAAACTGTGACGTCCTTTAGTATTTGCTCTCGTTTCAGTTTAGATGTAAGAATCAATGCCTAAATTTCTCATAATTTCTATCACAAGCAGCTGGGGTTTTTTTTGTGTTTTGTTTTGTTTTTTTTTGGTTCGTTTCTTTGGGTTTTTTTTTTTTTTTTGCAAAATTTCTTATAAAAATTATATCAACGATTTTGCCCGTCTTCAATTTGGAACTATAAATTTTAAAAAATGTGTTATTATATATTTAAAAAAAAAAGTGTGAAGAGCACGATGACTTGAGATGAGCTAGCGAAACTGTTGATTTAGACATGATTTTATGATATATGTGCATTTACTCTTTTATTCTAGGCCATACAAAGAAATGTCTTTCTCACCTCGTTAATGTCAGTATTCCAAATTCCTTGCTGAGGGAATCCACTACTTTCACAACAGAAGACGTAAAATAAAAACACTATGAATGGAACCATGTTGGTTTATTAGGTGAATTTAGTCCCGCAGGGTAGATTTTATATGTCAACGCAAACCCATATAAAGATAAGAGATTAATTTTTTATAATCATTCTTAATATGTCATAAAATATAATATTAGTATTTAATCTCATAAATAATAATGAAAGGCGAAAGAGTAATTTAAAAACAACAGGAAATGTGTCACTTTAACTTATCCGGTAAGCACTTGGAGATGCGCGATGCGTTTTTTTTAATGCCGTCTGCGCAAAACGTCATCAAACAGAAACCAGGCGACAGCAGACGATGGGAACCGTGCGAGTTTCATTAACTGAACGGGGAAAATCGGAGATTCTTTTACATTTCTTCATCAAATTCAACCTTTATTAATATATATTAAACCTTAAATACCTCATTTTAGGCTTAATTTTCCATTAATTAGAATAATTTTTTTTAAATCGGTAGTCATGAACTGTGAATCGCAAGTTTTTAGAGAAATAAATAGTTCGTGTAGTAAAAATTATGTGGAAATATCAAAAAATATATCCTCTTGCTCAGTTGCCACTTGTTCAAATCATGCGAGAAAAACAGTAAACATAATTTATCATTCAATTCCAAAAGATGCATTTATTAAAATAGCATGGATAGCGATCTGTAAAAGCTGACAGACTCAATCCAAATTATATCAAAATCTGTTCAGCCCATTTCAAACCCTCAGACTATGAGCGTGATTTGAAAAATGAACTATTAGATCTCCCACAAGTGAAAAGGTTGAAGAAGGGAGCAGTACCACAGATTAACGATACACAGATGGGACAATTCAAGGCAATCCTATGGAGCAAATGGAAACAGGTCACGTGACTGCGACTCGTGCGCCAGCTGGCGTTACAGTGGGACCACGCCAGCAGCTCTATAGTTCTCTGAACGTAAACAACGTTGTTGTTGAGCAACGTTCATGAAAAATATGAACATTTTTAAGCTTTAAAAAAAGAAAACTGTTATTGAATTAATCTTGAAGTTACAAACAATCGGTTTACAATTTAACAAATTACATTAAATGAATCATCTTCTCTGCTATCTATATATATAAAGAAGGATGTTTCTGGGTTTGTATGTTTTTTATACAAATCTACAGTTTTATTCCGATCTTGATGAAATTTCGCATACATGACCTTCGAAGCATGAGGAAGGTCACTGTCTACCTCAGATTTCGGAAAAATAATAAATATCGATAAAAAATCGATATTCATGGTTATGGCAAGGCATATTAATGAGAAATATCTCATGACCAACAATGCAAGGCAAAGTTTGTACAACAATAGGTATCAACAATGGTATCAGCACGCAATTCACAAACACACTGCATGAACCAACAATATATATCTCATGACCAACAATGCAAGGCAAAGTTTGTGCAACAATAGGCCCATTGTGTTCGCATCAACAATGGTATCAACGCGCAATTCACCAATAACAATGAGCACAGAATGATGATATAATGTTAAAGCAATCTTTCCAAGAATTATGACAATGAACATAAAATGATGATGTAATATGGATAAGTTTCAATTTGTAACAATGCATAGAATTCCTGTTATTCAGGCTTTTCTTAGAAAAGAGAGTTCTTAGTACTTAACAATTTCTTGAAAATCTTTAAAAATGATGAGTAACTGGAGATAATGGAGAGTTAGCAGACTATTGAGAAAGAGTGGAAAGACGACAGAGGAAGCACTCCTTTAGCTCCGTGATGTATTGAGCAAATGGGAAGCAAGTAAATAGAAGAATCCGCGACCGCTAGACTGCACAAAGTGATGAATGGCCAAATTTTGCTTCAACACATCGAGAGAAGAGTGGAAATTGCAACAACACTAAGTATACATCTAAGGTAAGATTACGTGAGTAAGAAATTATTTAAAATAGCGGTGGCATCCTTGGAGAGGTCCAGCCATTGTGAGCCTTTAAAAAGATTTTTTTCGAATTTTCATTAAGAATTTTTACTGTATTAATTCTAAGCATTTTCATGTGTTTATTTTTAAGATATTGCAAAATTTAATTTAATTTTTTGAGATTGTTCTGTTTACATCCAAGTAATTAACCCGGGCAACGCCGGGTACCTTTGCTAGTCTTCTATATATATAAAGAAGGATGTTTGTGGGTGGTTGGATGGGTGGGTCTGTTTGTCTGTATGTTTTTTATGCAAATCTACGGTTTTATTCCGATCTTGATGAAATTTCGCATACATGACCTTCAAAGCATGAGGAAGGTCACTGTCTACCTCAGATTTCGGAAAAATAATAAATATCGATAAAAAATCGATATTCATGGTTATGGCAAGGCATATTAATGAGAAATATCTCATGACCAACAATGCAAGGCAAAGTTTGTACAACAATAGGTATCAACAATGGTATCAGCACGCAATTCACAAACACACTGCATTAACCAACAATATATATCTCATGACCAACAATGCAAGGCAAAGTTTGTGCAACAATAGGCTCATTGTGTTCGCATCAACAATGGTCTCAATGCGCAATTCACCAATAACAATGAGCACAGAATGATGATGTAATGTTAAAGCAATCTTTCCAAGAATTATAACAATGAACATAAAATGATGATGTAATAACAATGCATAGAATTCCTGTTATTCAGGCTTTTATTAGAAAAGAGAGTTCTTAGTACTTAACAATTTCTTGAAAATCTATAAAAATGATCAGTAACTGGAGATAATGAGTTAGCAGACTATTGAGAAAGAGTGGAAAGACGACGGAGGAAGCACTCCTTTAGCTCCGTGATGTATTGAGCAAATGGGAAGCAAGTAAATAGAAGAATCGGCGACTGCTAGACTGCACAAAGTGATGAATGGCCAAGTTTTGCTTCAACACATCGAGAGAAGAGTGGAAATTGCAACAACACTAAGTATACATCTGAGGTAAGATTACGTGAGTAAGAAATTATTTAGACTAGCAGTGGCATCCTTGGAGAGGTCCAGCACCATTGTGAGCCTTTAAAAAGATTTTTTTCGAAATTTTCATTAAGAATTTTTACTGTATTAATTCTAAGCATTTTCATGTGTTTATTTTTAAGATATTGCAAAATTTAATTTAATTTTTTGAGATTGTTCTGTTTACATCCAAGTGTAATTATCCCGGGCAACGCCGGGTACCTTTGCTAGTCTATATATATAAAGAAGGATGTTTGTGGGTCTGTGCGTCTGTGGGTCTGTGGGTCTGTGTGTATGTTTTTTATACAAATCTACAGTTTTATTCCGATCTTGATAAAATTTCGCATACATGACCTTCAAAGCATGAGGAAGGTCACTGTCTACCTCAGATTTCGGAAAAATAATAAATATCGATAAAAAATCGATATTCATTGTTTGGCAAGGCATATTAATGAGAAATATCTCATGACCAACAATGCAAGGCAAAGTTTGTACAACAATAGGTATCAACAATGGTATCAACACGCAATTCACAAACGCTCTGCATGGACCAACAATCAATATATCATGACTAACAATGAAAGGAAAAGTTTGTGCAAGTGTAATTATCCCGGGCAACGCCGGGTACCTCTTCTAGTCTTCTATATATATAAAGAAGGATGTTTGTGGGTCTGTGCGTCTGTGGGTGGGTCTGTGGGTGGGTCTGTGGTTCTGTGTGTACGTTTTTTATACAAATCTACAGTTTTATTCCGATCTTGATGAAATTTCGCATACATGACCTTCAAAGCATGAGGAAGGTCACTGTCTACCTCAGATTTCGAAAAAATAATAATTATTGATAAAAAATCGATATTCATGGTTATGGCAGGGCATATTAATGAGAAATATCGCATGACCAACAATGCAAGACAAAGTTTTTGCAACAATGGTATCAACACGCAATTCACAAACACTCTGCACGGACCAACAATATATATCTCATGACCAACAATGCATATAAAACAATAGGTATCAACAATGGTTTCAACACGCAATTCACCAATAACAATGAGCACAGAATGATGATGTAATGTTAAAGCAATCTTTCCAAGAGTTATAACAATGAACATAAAATGATGATGCAATATGGATAAGTTTCAATTTGTAACAATGCATAGAATTCCTGTTATTCAGGTTTTTCTTAGAAAAGAGAGTTCTTAGTACTTAACAATTTCTTGAAAATCTTTAAAAATGATCAGTAGCTGGAGATAATGAAGAGTTAGCAGACTATTGAGAAAGAGTGGAAAGACGACAGAGAAAGCAAACCTTTAGCTCCGTGCTGTATTGAGCAAATGGGAAGCAAGTAAATTGAAGAATTGGCGACCGCTAGACTACCCAAAGTGATGAAAGGCCAAATTTTGCTTCAACACAGCGAGAGAAGAGTGGAAATTGCAACAACATCAAGTGTAGATCTGAAGTAAGATTATCTGAGTAAGAAATTATTGGAGCAGTCCATCCATTTTGAGCCTTTAAAAAGATTTTTTTCGAATTTTCATTAAGAATTTTTACTGTATTAATTCTAAGCATTTTCATGTGTTTATTTTTAAGATATTGCAAAATTTATTTTAATTTTTGAGATTGTTCTGTTTACATCCCAAGTGTAATAATCCCGGGCAACGCCGGGTACTTCTTCTAGTTTTTAATAAACATTTATGTTACTTTGCAGATGAAGTTTAATAGCTTGTAAACAGAGATTAGTTTGTTATAGTTAATCTGTGCTTGCAATATACCCAGAAAATTTTTATTTGAAGAAGAGGGGCTGGCTCCATTGCTGAAATTGAGATATTTTTATTAGATCAATTAAAAAAATACAGTTTTTTTTCAGAATTTTCAATATACTGTACAAAGAGCAGAAATTTGCTGAGTAAAATAAAAACGAATATAAACAAATAAAAATATAATGAAAACAAATATTTAGTGACATGTTCATGTTCATACATGTGCTAGTTTTTTCATTTTTCTTTTGCTCCTTAGTTTTGTTAATTTTAATTTTATTTTCATTGAACCATTGCAGAGTTGAGAAAGTTTTGATTTCAGCAAATACGTTTAGACCCAAAATCAATTTCTCAGGACAACCTTTAAACCAATCAAACGAATTGTAATGAATATAATAATCAATTAATCTCTGTTTTATGTTTTCCAAGTGTAGAATATTTAAATTTTTTTTTATTAGTGACATCTTCACTATTTTGAGCGTGCCAACCCATTTCTCAGATGGTGTAGTGAGTGAATTAATTAATCCAGAATTTCCATCATATTCTTTCCAAAGCAAAAAAAGTTTGGTTGACATTAGTGATTTCTTTACTTGGATGCTGGAACATAGCTTTGCAATTTTCACAGGAATGGTCCCTAAGAATTTTCATCGCAATATAACAAGCTACATAAACAACAGCATTTTCTTGTCCACCTGTCAACATAATAGAATTGAATTCTTCAGGTAATTTTTCAGGTGCTGGCACGTTGATATTCACAACAATTGCGGATGATTTTCGTTTGTCCATTTCCAATTCTTTCATAGGGTGAAGTGAAAATTTGACGACAATCTGCTGCAACAAAATTAGTGTGTTCATATAATCACGCTAGGTGCATACGATATCTGAAGTATTACTTTTTATACAGCGATTTGACTTTTCAAAGAGATATGGATATCATTGAAGCGAATGATGATTTAGCAGAACAAAATATTTTAATTGAACCACTTGAAGTTAATAAAAACTCTGATGAAGATTCTTCAAATGTAGACGAGGGTGATTCATACACTCACAGCAATAGGCGGTTAATATGACCCGCTTGTGAG
>JAHWFO010087633.1:266588-293583 GCA_023313115.1 Rhysida immarginata | reverse complement strand
GTACGACCCATCTTCAAGTGTTTACATATCCCCGACTCATATAACAGTGCTAAACACGGTTTTACGAGCCAAGTCATAGGAAATGGGAATCATTTCCGGCAATGATACGAAATCAAGTTACGAAAACATGGCGGATAGCGATAGGTACGATTTCGCCGTTCGTGTTAGTAAGAAGATTAATACAAAATTATTGGAACTAATACTACTCTTTAATATGACAATGGATGGGACAAGTCATCTAGAGACTATCTATCAGCAGAGATAGTTTCTTCAACTCTGAGTGCGAGAACAGGCTCCCTCAAATACCCAACGTTGAATAAGCCATTCTCCGACGTTGTTCGTCTTCCTCCTTCAAATTTTACCAGTTCAAGAAAAATTGAACGAAAACAGGAATCTAAGTAAGTTACACTTTTTTCTAACGTAAATTATTCGTATTTAATAGTTCCAAATTTATTTGCTAACACGTTTTCTTATTCATTATTGTTACGATTATTATTTTTTTTTTTTGCCCCTTTGTGATCTGAAATGCATTTCCACTGAACAGCATTCATTATTATCGACTGCTAACAATATGGCTAGTTTCTCGCAGCAAGAATGGATCTATACACTGAAAGCTGTGTATCGGAGCCTTATAGAAAGTAAGAAGGGTGGGTGACTTAATTTCAGCACGGAGGTCAAATATGATATTAACAGAAATAAAATGTCACTGTTTCCATTATTGTAGGGAGTGTAACTTTTTTGTGTATTTCAGATTGCCAAGGATACAAATATGAGGCTTCCTCTTCAGGCTCCTCGTGATAGTGTCCATTTAGCCTACCCAAAGGAATGGAAAAGGAATCTTGCAGATTTATAATGAGAACGATGTAATGGTTACAATAAAAATAATCCCTTGATTTTTCTTCAAATCAGTTCTGTTGAGGTGATGATGAATTTATTGCATTGTACATTAGAAGTTGAATGTATTCTTAAATCAATAAAGGACTTTTTTTATAAATTGATGTTTAAAAATTTTAAAAAGATATCGTTTCTCTTCCTATTGTTGTCTACCGTTCAAGAGCTGTCGTTTCTCTATGAACATGGCGATCGGTATTTTAGAATTTAGCAACAGATTTATCATTAAAATCTTTTTTTCTGCCTACAAGCTTGGAGTTCTATCCTCTGCTGGCGAATTTTGACTATAAAGATAAAATGCAAATACAGGTCGATATACAAATATAAACTTGTGTAAATATCAGTATACACGTGTGTAAAATTGTTTAAATAGGTGTGTAAGCCTGTGTAAATTGGTGTAAACTTGTATATATCGTGTGTACAAATGTGTAAATTTATGTAGATAATTGTGTAAGCTTATGTAAATAAGCTGTACAGATGCGTAAATTGACTATACACGTATGTAAATTTGTGCACATATATGTATAATTGTGTGTAAACATGTGTAAATAAGCTGTACAGAGTTGTACATAAGCGTAAACATGTGTAAATAGGTGTATAAACGTGTGTAAATTTGTGTACGTGTGTTTAAATATTTGTAAAGTTGTGTAAATATTCTGTACAGATGTGTACAAAAGTGTAAACTTGTGTAAATAAGTGTATAGATGTATGTAAACTTGTGTGAATAGATATATACCCGTGTGTAAACTTGTATATATTGTGTATACACGTGTGTAAATATGACTATATAAGTGTAAATTTGTGTAAATATGACTATATACCTGTAAGTGTGTAAGTAGCTGAGAAAATATATAAATATGTATGTAAAAATGTGTAAATAAGTATATACGCGTATAGTAAACATTCCTTTAATGAGACTTAATTCTTGTACAGTCGAGTCAATTGACCCGAGAATGGCGACTCGGAAATTCGGGTCAAACAACTATTACTGACATCTGTGTCCAACGACTTTCTTAAATGGGTCGTATTGGAAGAATCATATGACTCTCACAAGCGGGTCATATTAACCGTATATTGCTGTGAGTGTGAGAAAATATATAAATATGTATAAATAAGTATATACGCGTATAGTAAACATTCCGTTAATGAGTCTTAATTCTTGTACAGTCGAGTCAACTGACCCGAGAATGGCGACTCGGAAATTCGGGTCAAACAACTCTTACTGACATCTGTGTCCAACAACTTTCTTAAATGGGTCGTATTGGAAGAATCATATGACTCTCACAAGCGGGTCATATTAACCGCCTATTGCTTGAGTGTGATGATATACGTTAAGATGGTAAAATTATTTAGTGTCATCAAGAAATAGAAAGCAACCCCCATAGCTGCTCCACAATGCATAACAGTACATGTAATAGTTTGTTACTATTTGCATTGACTGTTTTGTTCCATTTCATGCAACATGATATTCATCTTTATTTATATTATTTTGTATTAGTCATAAATGTAGTATGTTAATATATGTTCAAAATACTAGTCAAAATTTAAAGGAAAGCAATTTTTAAATATATTTTGCCATTATTTCATCAATGGTCGGGTGGCAACATTTTGCGCTCAAAAGTGAAGTTATAATGACTAATTAATAAACAATCGACATATATTTTTTTAATGATGGTTTTCTTCTTTCATTTAGACATAACTGAACCTAGATATATGTGTTTTTAAGTAAATTACAAAAAAAAGAACATTTTAGGCAAAATATTATAAATTCTAAGGTTTAATTTGAATATTTGTAGAAAATTGAATAGATATCAAACAGTACTTTAGCTTTAAAATTAATTTTTTTTAATTATAACTTATAATTTAGCGCTTTAAATTTTCGCCTTTTTATTTTTACAGCAAAAAATTAATTCCTTACAAAAACAATGAATTTATTTCTGAAACTTATTTTAAATAGATCAGAATATCTTCCAAACGAATAAAAATATACATTATAAGGATAAAAAAATTACCAAAACTATCCTTTTAAAATGTTTTCTTCGATAAAAAAATATTTATAAGTCCAGGAAAATGATTAAAGAGCCCAATTCAAGACGTTTTGCATTATCCTGCTATGACATTTTAGTCTGCAGTCCCACTGTACCGCTCTGGCGCTGCAATCGTTTTGATGAGTCATCCTGTTTCCCTTCGCTTAGCATTGATTGTCCCATCTGTGTATCGTTAATCTGTGGCAGTACCATCACTCAAGGTTGTTAAAGAGAAGGTGGCCTCTATCGGGGTGGTCGATGGTCATTGGCTGCTGACGTGTGACGTCAACTGGAAGGTTGGAGCAGACGAACGCCATAGAAAACAATAGGGAATAGCGGGGGGACCCTTATTTTCCAGCCTATTTCTACTATCTATCACCAATATAAATGAAAAAAAAACCCATGCCAAGGTTTTATATAAATAATTTATTGGAATAATATGTGTTTAAAATTCAGAGATTGCAAATAACAGGCCTATTTATATACATTTAGCAAAGAAATACAAAAGCGAGGCCACCTCGTCAAAGCAATTCTTCAACGATTAACCTGTTACAGTATTCAGTCATTTAGCATTAGTGCTAGTACAGCATTAAAACATTTGCCGATAAATGTATAATTCTAAAAATATGATAGAAAGAAAAAAAAGTAATGCCTACATACCCGATTGCTTTCGATTTGAGTCTGACCGAACACTTTCGTTTTGCTCATATTACAATTTGAGAGTGAAAGCGTATCCCACCTCGTCGTTTTTCCCAACGTCGTTTACAGAGTTTTCAAATGAATCTGAAGTCATTGACCAGTTTTAATTATTTGGTACGAGTGAAGGAGGTGAAGATGAAAGCGAAGAGTCTTATGTATATTTTATTTTCTAAACTCCTCTCTCAGGTTTCAATTTTCTCTTAACTTTCGATTTTCTCGTAGTGCAATCTGTTGGATTTTTGCGTTTTAACACTCGTATCAAGAGCACATCTTCTGCTCAGGAATTCTGCTCGTTACGAGTGTGCTCTTTTTACCATTATAAGAAGGGGTGGAGGGGTTTGCTCATTTAATGAAATTTTGCTCGTATCTATTGCCATGAGAAGAATAAATGCACGGAAATATAATAAATCCACTCTATATTTTAATATTGGACTAAAAATAATAAATAATTGCGTTTATTATTAGCAAAAGCACATCGAACTCCAGCCATCTCAGCTTTGCTATGTTAAAAGGAGCTGCCAACCTTCCGGGTGACGTCACAATCCCAGAAGGCAATGCGAGTGCTTTTGAGAGAAATCGGCCGATAGAGGCCACCTTCTTTTTAACAACCTTGACCATCACTGAATCCTGAAATATCATCACATACAAAAGCAAACGCTGCCAATACCGGAGAAAACGTAACGCAACAGTATCACCATAGAGATAGATGTTAGGAGAGGTGGAAACTCACAGCTTTTTCTGTCTGACAAGATGGCGATACTAATGGGCTGATCACGTGATCTCCAGCTTGATACAATGCCACTTAGAAAGTGGTGGAGTTGCTCGATACTATCGAACAAGGCGGTGTAGTGACCGAATTACCCGCCGCTTCAAATTGATCTCTACGCGCACGCGTGAATCTTCGGGGCTATTTGTGAGTAAAAAATATATATAAATGTATAAATCAGTAATCTCTGGATACTTACAGTCAAGATGAAGTATAGGGAGACACTCCACTTGTCTACAAAAGATTATATTTCGTCACAGATGAACATTTCGCCACGGGGTGGCCGTGGCCTGGTTGTCTCGTCGGTTGGCTTGCCAATCGATGGAGTTCAGCAACTTCAGGCGCGGCCAACTGCTGGTTGGGTGATGGCCAGGTCTTGAGGGCCACCGCTGGCGGGACAGCTATTTGGGGCGCGGCTGTTGGGGGACTTTGGTCAACCCATTTGCCGATTGACCATAGCTGGTTTTCCAGCAGTTGGTGACAGCCTCTGGTTCGTTTATCCCCAGCAGCTCTTCCATCATGAAACCCCCCGTGCTTCGGAGGGCACGTTAAGCCGTCGGTCCCGACTGCTACTGTCATCTCGTAGCAGTCGTTATTAAATGGGATGGCGCAAAACTCCCTCGTAGGAGTAGGTGCCGCAGATTATCGCTTGCGATAATTTACCCTCTGTACTAGATACTAGATGAGTGTTAATAATGTGGTTCGATGACAAGGTGATCAGAAACTATTCAATAAATGTAAAAGGATTTACTTGTTTATTGGCCTACCACTCACTAAGAGTGAAGGAGACCTATGTATTCGTTTCCCAAACTTTTTTTTTCTTAAATCGACTTAAAAACTCATTATTCGTAAAAATATGTTGAAATTCTGAAAAACTATATTCCGTCTGTACGTATGTGACAGTTAACTCCTCCGAAACGGCAAAAAGCATTACCAAATGAAATTAATACATACCTAGAGGATTCCTTAAATTGTGCCTTGACGTAATTTTATGACAATTGGTTAAGCCTTTTTAAAGATATTAATTTAAAAACCAAACTCAATCAATTGGACATCTACAGACACCTCTTATTAAGGCAATTTTTTGTGAATAATTTGTTTGGCTCTGATGAGCCGTTTTGGAGTTATTAATGTATGAAGGATCTCTTCCTCCCTCCCAATACCTCCCCCGAAACAGGAAAAAAATATTTCTTTCTTGAATGAGTTTCCTGTACGATTTCCCCATTTTAATTTATTGATATGTTGATTTAACCTATGGTCTTCTTTTATCTCTGAATTGTTTGGAATTCCCTCGAATTAGCCTAATTTTTCCCAATATTTAATTCACTTCCCTGTATTTATATTATACACCTATTTATATCAAGAGTTTTATTAAAATTTAAAGCAAAAGCTGGAAGCTGTTAGAAGGGATGCTGGAACGGGATATTGGAGATAGCCGTTATAATAAATGATTTAAAGCATAAAGACAGTGATCAGTAAATTTAAGCTAGGGCTTTGGGGTATGCTGTTTTATCGTAGTTATTTTATATTTTAATGAACGATTTTTTTTATTTGTCAGATGCCAAGCAAGTGCTTTGTATTTAGTTGCAGTAGTGGATACAACAATAGGGAGAATAATGGCAAAAAATGGCATTTTTTGCCCCTCCAAAAGGGGAACACATGTGCTTTAGAAAGGATAAAAAATTAACTGAAAAATCCAAAATATGCCATGAACATTTTACTGAAGATCAGATAATAAAAGAAAAATCTATTGTTCTGAATGATGGGTCATCATACACTGAGTTAGCAAAACTCATGGGATAGCAAGCACATTGATTGATGGGCATGGCTCACGAATTCACAGGGGTAACGGATTCTGGGAATGGACCATTAGACGTTGTGGGAAGAGCTTGGATAAGTGATTAATCAGAAATGGCACGTCGTCGCGAACAGTTGACGTCTTTTGAAAGGGGTATGATAGTAGGTGCCCGACGCATGGGAAGTGGTGCAGGAATTTGGCTTTCCCCGCTCAACTGTCTCCAGGGTGTATTGGGAATGGCTGGATGAAGGCATCACAATACACAACAGGCACCATACCGGACGTCAAGCTGCCCTGAATGATTGTGGCCGGCGACACCTGGGACGAATGATTCAGAGAGACAGGAGCGCAACAGTGCAGCAAATCACAGACCAGTTCAATACTGGCCGCACTAGAAACGTCTCTCGGTGGACAATCTGCATGCCCTCGGGTTTGGCTGCCGTCACCCTACACGGGTGCTAATGCTTACCCAGCGTCATCGAACACTCCGGCGTGCTCGATGATAACTTGTTGAGACCTTCCGCAAGCAAATCTAGTTTTTGTATATCGACTATGGCGAAAATGTCGTCCACATATCTATACCAGATTTTGGGGAAATAAGGTAGAGTGGACATTGCCAAGTTTTCTAAATGGTTGAGGAAAAGGTTAGCAAGGAAGGGACTTATGCTGCTGCCCATTGGGGTTCCTTTCTCCATTTTGTAAAAATTGTTATTAAATTGAAATAAACTATTAAAGCAGCATAATCTACAAAGGAGCATCAAGTCTCTAACATGGGCAAGGGGTAAGTCATTTTCATCGAGGCAATCTTCCAAGATGCTAAGGGTTTCTTTAATTGGTATGCTGGGAAACATCGATACTACATCAAATGAAACGAGGATGTGGTTGTCAGGGATGGAGATAGGCTGTAGTTTACTGGTGAGTTCCAAACTGTTCTTAATAGAGAAGTTTTGGCCACAAAGTTTCAAATCTTTAAATTTATGATTAAGGATCGCCGCAATAATACTCGTTGGGGAACCAGTATTATCGATTATCGGCCTCATGGCATTGCCAGTTTTATGCGTCTTAGGTAAACAGTATAACAGTATACTGCCTGATATTTTATTAAACCATGAAAGAGGCCCACTTGACCTGTCACAGTGGGCTTCACTGGTTTCCAAACTTTAACCAAGCTGAAATGTTCTTACTTACTTCACACTCCTGATATAAGAGCCTCTCCACTTATAGTATCTTTTTGTTCCTAAGTTTTTTTACTTCTGTATTTTTTACTATTTTTTTTTTTTTTTTTTTTCTTTTTTTTTTTACTTCTGAATTTTTTTTGTTTCATAAGTGTATTTTGTCATTGGACACTTGACCCTCTCCAATCCTGAATTACCCTTCTTTTGTAAACCAAACATGATGCCCTGCATTCTGATTGGTCCCTCCTCTTTATATAAACTTGTATCTGAACTTTTGTAACCTGAGTCATACTGAAGAAGGCCACATTGTGACCGAAATGTATACATATATGGTGTATTAAAATGTTCTTGTGGACAAGTGGAGTCTCCTTTCTCTCTCTCATGTATTGCTGTACTTGTTACCAATAAATATGTTCCTGTAAGTGTGAGTTCTTTTTTTGTTTTTAAATAGGGAAACTTACTTTCTGGATGCGCCTCGTCTACAAAGGGATGGTGCACGTATATTCTCCCAGCTTTCTAACTTCCTGTCGTCCCTCGGCCTTTGAATATCTTTTCGTACTCCTATTCCATCAGCCCGCATCCTGAACCCGCCCACCACCGTTACCACCGACAAATATTCCCAATCCGGAGTTTACCGCCTGAATTGTGCGTTTTGAGACAGATTCTATGTAGGATTATCGACCTGCAATTTAGCAGTACGATTCAAAGGACGTATTGACTCGTATAGAAAACGAGATCCTATTTCCCACTATGCAAACCACCTCGAAGATTCCGGACACGCTTTAAAGACACAAGAAGATGTTATGTCTGTCTTACATATCTGCAATAGACCAGAAAAACCTGCTACCCTCGAAGCGATCGAAATATTCAAGGCCAAGAAGTCCTCCCCCCACACTCACAGCAATTTCCAGATCGTAGGACTCATTTTATTAGGTTATAGCTCTCTGACTCGATTATAAGAATACAGTACTTCGTAGATAAGTTGTATCATCCATCTTCAAGTGTTTACGAACCGCTGCCTCATCTAACAGCGCCATACTCAGCTTTACGAGCCAAGTCATAGGAAATGGGAATCATTTCCGGTAGAGATACGAAATCAAGTTACGAAAACATGGCGGATAGCAATACTGGACGATTTCGCCGTTCGTGTTAGTAAGAAGATTAATACAAAATTATTAGAACTAATACTACTCTTAATATGACTATGGATGGGACAAGTTATCTAGAGACTATCTATCAGTAGGGATAGTCTCTTCAACTCTGAGTGCGAGAACAGTCTCCCTGAAAAACTCGACGTTGAATAAGCCATTTTCCAACGTTGTTCGTCTTGCTCCTTCAAATTTTACCAGTTCAAGAAAAATTGAACGAAAACAGGAATCTAAGTAAGTTACACTATTTTCTAACGTAAATTATACTTATTTAATAGTTCCAAATTTATTTGCTGACACGTTTTCTTATTCATTATTGTTACGATTATTTTTTATTTACTCGTTGTGATCTGAAATGCATTTCCACTGAACAGCATTCATTATTATCGACTGCTAACAACATGGCTAGTTTCTCGAAGCAAGAATGGATCTAAACACCGGAAGCTGTGTATCGGAGCCTTATTGAAAGTAAGAAGGGTGGCTGACTTAATTTCAGCACGGAGGTCGAATAAGATATTAACTAAAATAAAATGTCGCTATTTCCCTTTCCATTATTGTAGGGAGTGTAAATCATTGATCTAAAACTCATCCTTTTTTCTATATTTCAGATTACATAGGATACTATGATCCATCTTATAATATGAGTCTTCCTCTTCTGCAATACGTGATAGCTTCCATTTAGCCTACCCAAAGGAATGTAAAAGGAATCTTGCAGATTTATAATGAGAACGATGTAATGGTTACAACAAAAATAATCCCTTGATTTTTGTGCAAATCATTCCTGTTAGGTGATGGTGAATTTATTGCATTATAAGTTGAATGTATTCTTAGATCAATAAATAATTAAAAAAAAAGTTGATGTTTAAAAATCTTAAAAAGATGTCGTTTCTCTTCGTATTGTTGTCTACCGTTCAAGAGCTGTCAACTCTATGAACACGGCGATCGTTATTTTAGAATTTAGCAACAGATTTATCATTAAAATCCTTTTTTCTGCCTACAAGCTTGGAGTTCTATCGTCTGTTGGCGAATTTTGACTGCAAAGACGATAAAATACAAATACAGGTCGGTATACAAATGTAAACTTGTGTAAATATCAGTATACACTGTGTAAATAGGTGTGTAAGCCTGTGTAAATTGTGTATACACGGGTGTAAATTTGTGTACCTGTGGTATAAATGTGTAAGTATGCTATACAGATGTGTACAAAAGTGTAAGCTTGTGTAAGTAGGTGTAAACTTGTATATTGTATATAAATTTATGTACATATTTGGTTAAGCTTATGTAAATAAGCTGTACAGATGCGTAAATTGCCTATACACGTGTGTAAATTTGTGCAGATACATGTATAAATGTGTGTAAACTTGTGTAAATAAGCTGCACAAAGGTGTACATAAGCGTAAACATGTGTAACTATGTGTAAACCTGTGCAAATTTGTGTACGTGTGTGTTTAAATGTGTGTAAAGTTCTGTAAATATTCTATACGGATGTGTACTAAAGTGTAAACTTGTGTAAATAGGTATATATCCGTGTGTAAATTTGTGTATATTGTGTAAATAGGTATATACACGTATGTAAATTTGTGTAATTATGACTATATAAATGTGTAATTAGCTGTGAAAATATATATGTATGTAAAAATGTGTAAATAAGTAATAGTAACGCGTATAGTATTAACGTGTATAGTAAACATTCCGTTAATGAGTCTTAAGTCTTGTACAGTCGAGTCAATTGACCCAAGAATGGCGACTCGGAAATTCGGGTCAAACAACTCTTACTGACATCTGTGTCCAATGACTCTCTTAAATGGGTCGTATTGGAAGAATCATAGGACTCTCACAAGCAGGTCATATTAACCGCATATTGCTGTGAGTGCACCTGCTTTTCAATTGTCAAACAGACTTTAATGTGTATGCAATACTTAACTCTTTATCTGATCTATTATGATTCTTTTTTCTCGGTTTCTTTATTATGGTTTATGTTTTCTTTTGCATTTTGTTATTTCTTGCCTGTTTATTTTATTTTCTGTAAATCCTCTTGTCCTCAGACAACCGGATAAGTTCTCTTTTCGGTCCGCGTAAACGCGCACCATCACTTTGTACACTCACAGCAATATGCGGTTCATATGACCCGCTTGTGAGAGTCCTATGATTCTTCCAATACGACCCATTAAAGAGAGTATTTGGACACACATGTCAGTAAGAGTTGTTTGACCTGAATTGCCGAGTCGCAATTTTCGGGTCAATTGACTCGATTGTACAAGACTTACTACTCATTAACGGAATGTTCATTATACGCATATATACATATTTACACACGCTTGCATACATATTTACACATTTTTACGGCTACTTGCACATTTATATAGCCATATTTACACAATTATATACATGTATTTACACAAGTTAAACATTTATACACAAATTAACCCACATGTACAAGTTTAAACGAGTTTACACATATTTATACACATACAAGTATAAACAAATCGCACAAGTTTATATATGTCTATACATATTTACACGTGTTTACGCTTATGTACACATCTGTACAGTTATTTACAAAAGTATACACACATTTATACAAGTTTACACACAATTTACACATCTGAACAGCTTATTTACACAGTTTGCACTATTCACACGAGTGTACAAACGTCTATACACCAATTTACACAACTTTACAGACATTTATACACACGTACATAAATTTACACACGTGGATTCACGTGTTTACACAAGTATAATGATATTTACACAAGGTTACATTTGTATACCGACCTGTATTTGTATTTCATCATCTTTACAGTCAAAATTCGCCAGCAGAAGATAGAACTTCAAGCTTGTAGGCAGAAAAAAGGATTTTAATAATAAATCTGTTGCTAAATTCTAAAATAATGATCTCCGTGTTCATAGAATCGACAGCTCTTGAATAACAGACAACAATAGGAAGATAAACAACATCTATTTAAAATTTTTAAACATCATTTTTTTATAAAGTCATTTACTAATTTAACAATACATTCAACTTATAATGTACAATGTAATAAATTCACCATCACTTAACAGAATTGATTTGCACAAAAATCAAGGGAATATTTTTGTTGTAAACATTACATCGTTCTCTTTATAAATGCAAGACTCCTTTTCCATTCCTTTGTGTAGGCTAAATGGAAACTATCACGTAATGCTGAAGAGGAATGCTCATATCGGTATCCTTGGCAATCTGAAATACAGAAAAAAGGATGAGTTTTTTAAATCAATAATTTACACTCCCTACAATAATAGAAAGGGAAATAGCAACATTTTATTTTAGTTAATATCTTATTCGACCTCCGTGCTGAAATTAAGTCAGACACCCTTCTTACTTTTTATAAGGTTCCAATACACAGCTTCCGGTGTTTAGATCCATTCTTGCTGCGAGAAAATAACCATGTTGTTAGCAGTCGATAATAATGAATGCTGTTCAGCATTTCAGAACAAAACGAATAAATAAAAAATAATCCTAACAATAATGAATAAGAAAATGTGTTAGCAAATAAATTTGGAACTCTTAAATAAGTATAATTTACGTTAGAAAAAAGATTAACTTACTTAGATTCCTGTTTTCGTTCAAATTTTCTTGAACTGGTAAAATTTGAAGGAGCAAGACGAACAACAACGTTGGAGAATGCTTATTCAACGTTGGGTTTTTGAAGGAGACAGTTCTCGCACTCAAGAGTTGAAGAGACTATCCCTATTGATAGATAGTCTTTAGATAACTTGTCCCATCCATAGTCATATTAAAGAGTAGTATTAAAGTAGTTCTAATAATTTTGTATTAATCTTCTCACTAACACGAACGGCGAAATCGTCCAGTATCGCTATCCGCCATGTTTTCGTAACTCGATTTCGTATCTCTACCGGAAATGGTTTCCATTTCCTATGATTTGGCTCGTTAAGCTGTATTTGGCGCTGTTAGATGAGTCGGGGGTCCATAAACACTTGAAGATCGGTCGTACAACTTATATACGAAGTACTGTATTCTTATAATCGAGTTAGAGAGCTATAACATAATAAGATGAGTCCTACGATCTGGAAATTGCTGTGAGTGTATATTTTCTTTTTGTATAATTTATAAAATTAGCCTTTACACTCTTTTTATTCTATTGGCTATTTTAATTCAAAAATCTGTGCTTATTCTACTTATCCTATTGGCAATTATTTCCTCTTTAATTCTTTTGTATCCTATTAGTTCATGTATTTGCATAATTTGTACCACTGTTCTGTATATAAAGGCTTGCATGCCTCTTGCTGTATATATCCTTGACAAAGCCGGGAATAAATGGCGAAACTAGTTGGCGAAACTTGATGTCCCTCTGTTATACTGTAAGGCCACCACCTGTTTAATCAATAGAAACAGTATTATGATCCACCCTTCTACCAACATGCCATATGTTGCCGTATTTCTAGATCGCCTCTGATGCCCGAGGACGACGAGGATTTTTTCAGGGGGAAAATCCTGAGATCACGCACTTCCTTCGGAAGGGAAGTAAAGCCGTTGGTCCCGTATAGTCGTTTGCCGGCTGCACGTTAAAGAACCCTTGCGAGGCAAAATTTGCTGCCCCTATAACGCTGTCCTGAAATGGCCATAGTAGTTGAAAAGGACGTTAATACCAAATAAACCAAACCAAACCATAGTTCTAAGGACCAAGTGACTGCCACCCCCGCAAAGCCGACCCCCCTGGAACAACTGGGCCTAAACTTCATAGTACTGTAGATCTTGCATAGAGGAATCTGGATACCGAATTTCACGCCTTTACGTACCTAAATAGCACACAGATATGTTGCCCTCCCTGAATCCCACCCCTGTAATTCCGACCACAGTGTACCAATCAAAACCAAACTAAAAAGTACAGATGGGCATGCCCATAGTAAGCTACATTCCGAATTTCAACCTTCTACCTCAAAAAATGTAGAAATTATGAAGGGGTATACAGTTAAGACATTATAAAACCAATAAGTACCTCCATTCTCCAGCTACTTAATAATTATAGATTATGAGCACTTGAGCAATCGTGCGTCGACAAAGCAATTTCACGTGCGCGCGGCGATGTCAGTAATGCTTAAAAGATGAACAGAAAGTAACAATGTATTCCTTCTTGACAAATCGATTGTTATATGACATGCCATTATCTTGATATTCTTTACACTCACTATTTTAGCCCGTGAATTCGACTTGAAGGGGTCCACGAAATATTCTGAAAAGTTGATACGGCCGAGCTAAGACTTTGATGGTCATATTTCTGGAAACAGAATTTGAAAAAGTTAATTAGTTTTCAAATTATCGTGCAAACGGCGGACGACCGGACGGACGGCCAGACGGACGACCGGATAAACGTACAGACCAAAGGCGCATTCTTATAAGTAGCTTTTTTGCTAAAGCTCCTAATAAGTAAACGATATATCTCATAATTACTATACATGTGTTCATTATTGATATAAAAATTTATCTTTTAAATTGGTAATATTGTTTTATATTGTAAGATATTACAAATAATTATTATGATATTAAAAATTCACAGTTTTTATTCTTAGTAATTCAATTTATTTCTAAAAAAACCCTTACGATTAATAACATCCACAATGGCTGGGAAATGTAAGATCTTAAAGGCTGTGTGCTATCTTGCATAGACGTGTAGCAGTACGGCCTTTGCAATTTACTAATGAAGGTTGTTGTTGAGGAGTTTATGAAGATTTCGTTGAAGCATATCACAGTACACATAAAAATAACATTGATCTAACAGTAATACCTCGAAGTGCATTACTCCAACTGCTATCCAGAAAACGGTCACCAACACTTTCTTTACGTACAGGTCCTGTTTGGGATCTTTCTCGGAGGTTGGTAAGTTCGATAAGTTTTATGGGCGCGCCAACAGCTAGGTCATTTTTAATATTTCCTCACCCAATCCAGAGTATTCAATATGATTATTATCTTTTTACATTCCGAGAACAAATACACACACATCCATACCTGCAGGCCGACGTATTCTTTGTACGCTCCAGCGTTTTCGGCCACTAAGCCGGCCTTTCTAGGACGTTCTTCTGATGATAATCATTGGAAAAATTGATGAATATTATTGTAGACGACCCACTTTTCATGTCATGTTATGATTCAGTCCATCAGTGGCTCTCCGTGGTTGACGTTGGAGCAAGAAAGAGAAAGTGGGCCAGGCATTGCACTTTATTTGCTCCTGACTAACCTAAGCCCGCTCTAGGGGCGGAAACCTGGACATTTGACCGGGGCGGGAAATCTAAAAGGCGGCATTTTGGTTGTGAATGTGACAAAATATTTATAAGTTAAATACCCAATTAAGCGAAATTTGTCGATTTATTTCTTTGGCTAAAATTACCATGCAATATACGAAGGGCGCTGCGTGAACTTGTTTGAAACAGTAATGCCGATAGGAAAGAATATCATGCTTTGAATTGAAGAAATATCATGCCTCAGAATGTGAAGGGCCGCACTTAAGGAGATTTCGTTACATAAAAGCATTAACTTTGCTAATACGTCGGTGGTGATAACAAGTGCAAGATTTTATATAACCCCTGGAAAGAAAAAACTAATATGTATTCCAGCTCATTGCGTTACATCTAAACAAATTAATTAAAAACGAATTACTCGTAAAATCATTTGGAAAATAATTTATAGGTAAAGAGCTACATTTGATTTTCATAACCCATTTTTTATGTAGACTGTGGAAAATAAAAACTAATACGCATAATTTTAAGAAATAAGAAACTAATATGTGCCATTTCACTAGTAAATTGCATTTTATATTCCTGAATCTTAACTTACCTCCCTTTTCTTTTAAATGAGCTATTCCGTCACAGCAATCAACACATTTTATTATTCATTTTAAAGTCGACCCCCATTAATAATGGCTCCAAAAAAGCAGCTGTCCGATGATATGAAAACAAGAATAACTGAAAACTTGCAACGTGGCGACAAGCAAGATGTAGCCTAGTGCTTTGGATGCACACAAGGTGAAGTTTCCAAATTATGGAAGAAATTCAAGACCACAGGATCCGTTAAGAGGCAAAAAAGAAGTGCAAGACCAAAGGCAACAACTCCGAGACAAGATCGAGAATTGAGGAAGCTGTGCAAGAACATGAAAAAACAGCCCTCTAAAGACATGAACAGTGAATGGGCTAAGTTTGGTGTGAAAGTAAGTGACAACAAATTAAGAAACAGATTACATGAACTGGGTTATCATTATTGGACAAAACCAGCTCTCACAACCAAAGAAGGGAGTACCATGCACGCATCCGCGTGCTCTACGAACCATGCACGGACACTGCGCGCTACATGGCACGGCGCATTGTCCTGCTGGAAGATGCCGTCGTGCAGAGGAAACACAATCTGCAGGTAGGGGTGGACATGGTCCGAAAGACCAGATGCGTACTTCCATTGGTCCATGGTGCCGTCCACAATGATGAGTGCACCCAGGAAATGCCATGAAAACATTCCCCAGACCATAACGCTACCTCCTCCGGTCTGGACCCTTGTGGTACGTGTTGCAGGGTGTTTCATTTCTGACGCTGAACGCCGTACACTCCATCGCCCATCTGTCCGATGGAACATAAACCATGATTCATCGGAAAAATCATCTTTCGCCAGTTGGTTGCTGTCCAGTTGCGATACTGGCGAGCAAATGTCAGTTTTTGTTTCCGGTTAACAGCATCGGTGCACGAACTACCCGTCTGCTGTGGAGCCCAACTGTCGTTGAGATACACGTTTGGTAGCTCCCTGGTTCACCTGGGAGTTTAGTTGGTCCACGGTTGCACGTCTGTTCGCTTGCACGCATCTCCGTAGCCGTCGTTCACCCCTGTCAACTATGGCCCGTGGTGCCCCACTCTTGGCACGTCGCTGATTTTGAGTATTCCCATTCTGCTATGCACAGTACATTTTCACTACGGCGGCACGCGAGCAGTTCACAAAACTAGCCGTTTCAGAAATACTGTCGCCCTTCGCTCGGCAGCTAATGATCATGGAGATCGGATAAATGGTAAAAGTTTCGCCATGAGTCCAACAATTGCCATGTTTTCTGCTTCCCTCTGACACCTTCTTATACGCCCCCTTACCAACTCTGATACTGGTATGCACCTTCTGGACGTAACCATATTCCGCCGAAGTTGAACGTAGGGGATGGGCACATTAATCTGATTAGACTGTGTATTAAAAATGCATCTGAATAAGAATTTGTAACCAGGTACAAGTACATTTTAATTTTTACTGTTTTGTGCTACTTGACTGTTAATCTTATTTTGAATGTTTTTTTCTAAATATAATACGTTTTTATTATAATTTTAAAAAAAATTGATATTTATTTAAAATAAAAGATATACAGGGTGTTCCAACGGTAAACATCCAAAATGAAAAATTGAGCAGAGGACCTCAATACCTATGAGAATCACCCCCATGTACTTAATCTAAAATATTACTCTTAAGACTTTATTAACGATATTATCAATTTTGTGATGTTGTCGGTAACCCTTCGAAGATATATGCACATTGGCAAATGAATTAGAAACCTTCATTCAATATGGTATTGACCCTCCTTTGGCTGTAATTACAGAACATACGCGGTTTGGCATGGACTCTACAAGGCGTTACAATGCAGGTAAGGTAACCGCAGACCATGCATTCGTCAGAGAGACCTTCAGGTCCTGCAGAGTAGACGGAAGCGGATGCCTTCGACGAATGTCTCTTTCCAACATGTCCGAAACATTCTCGATCGGATTCAAATCCGGACTTTGCGCTGGCCACGGCAGATGTTGCAACTCTGTGTCATGTTCAGAAAACCACTCCTGAAATTCTTGCTCGATGGACAGTAGCATTGTCGTCCATGAAGAACCCGTCACCATTTGGGTAGAAATGCACCGTTGCAGGATGAACTTGATCTGCAACAATGTTCAGGTAGTCTTTGGCTTTCATCCGACTGTCAAGGAATAACAGGGGACCCTTGCCATACCAACTAAACATGGCCCATACCATGACAGCTCCTCCTGCAGCTTGAACTGTGTTCACAACACATGAGGGGTCCATCACTTCATGGGGCTGCCGCCAAATTCTCTTCTGCTATCAGTGCAGAACAATGTGTAACGTGACTCGTCCGACCATATCACCTTTTTCCAGTCGTCTACTGTCCAGTCACACCATTCTTTACACCACTGCAGGCGAACTTTCCAGTTTGTTGCTTACACCAGGGGCTTCCTCACTGCATGCGACTTCCCATCCTTATTCGCTTCAAATCTCGGCGCATTGTTCTGGAAGAGATAGGTTGCGATGATCCTTCATTGAAGTCTACCGTCAGATGCTCCACAGTAAACCTCCGGTTTTTGCCGCACAATCCGTCTCAGACGACGTTGGTCTCTGTCTATATTGATTATTTTTGATCCTCAATTCAGCTGTTTCGACAACTCTTGTACATTCCGTTTCCACGCATTGGACACCTTGGAGACCTGACCTTTTGAGCTCAAGTTGTACTGTCCTGGAAATCGTAGCTCCAGCTACACGGGCTCTCACAATACCTCCTTTTTGGAACTCAGACAGGTCTGCTTTTTCCCCATTTTGCTCAACTTGAGCAGCTGCAGCTTATACCTACCCTGCACCTGGAGCTTGGAATGAGCATGTACCTCACATGATTGCATTCATTTGCATATCACAATCGTTTCTGAGCGTATATTACCTATCTTTATATTGCTAGAGTTCATAAAAATGAAATTTTGGATACTTTTTTCGATTTAAAAAAGGTTTCTTAAAAGCCTATTCACAAGCATTGAACGAATAATAAACAGAACGCGAAATTCATCAGTGCCGTTGAAGTAAAATCATGTTCGATAATTTTATTTTGCAATATAAAAAAATGAAGGAAATTTATTGTGCGATAAATAACAGACATTTGTTTCAAAAAACGATTAAGTTAAAGATAAAAATATTATTAAGTCATACAGCGAATGGCGTTTTCAACGCTAGTTATCCATAAAACACCGCTTCTGATATCATAGGAGAACCCATAAGAGTCCTAATGAACTCTAGCAATGTAAAAGTCGGTATTATGCGTCCGGGGCGGCACGAAAGCTAGAGCGGGCTCTGATGGAGGATCCATTTATCCAATATTTTAACTTTTCCCTATATGCGAAAAGGAAAATACACAGTTCCCCCTGTCAGTGTGCTAATGCATGACAGGTTTGGCATAGATTTGCCGCAATAATTGCATTCAGTGTATCTCCATCAACAGCAGGCGGTCGACGGATTCATCTCCATCCAGGAATCTTGAAAACCAAAACTGAGCTTTTCATGTTGACAGGGCATCCTGTTCATACGCTCAACATACATTTCGAGATGTCTCAGTTGTCTTGTGACGGTTTGAATTAAAAAAACAATGTTGCTCGAATTTTGACTATTCATTTACCGCTTGTGACTATGATAAAGTAATTTCAATTAAGATTCTTCTCAAAACAATAGGTAGAAAGATGCAAATTTTTATTAAGTGGTTCAGGCTGCTGAAATAAGCAAGAATTTATTAAATGACCTGGTATTTACCATTCTATTTGGGAATTTCTTATCTTTAAGAATATCTCTGTATACATATCGATGCATAATGCCATCTATTCGATGTATGTTGTCATCTATACAGCGTAAGAAAATGCTCCCACACAATCAGTGTGATAAATGGTAATTGTCTCTGTTGGCAATTGATGTGCAAGATAAAATATTTCATCATTAACACAGTCGAATATTTCTTATTCTGTCACTGCCAAATAGTTGAAACTTGTTTTTATCAGAAAACAAGAATTTACGCCACATTTTAGATGTCCATGACAAATGAGTATAGTAAATTCTAGTATAGATTTACGATTTTTGGTGAAGATAAAAGGTTTCGTTACTCGTATTCCAGCATTATTCAAGCAGCGTGAAACACTTTTCCAAGTGATATTTACACTATGTTCTTCATTAATTTCACGTATTTCATGTTTCTCTTACTTTCGCACTATAATGCGGTGCAGTCTAGGAGTTGTTTTGCGGGTCTGTCACTTCTTGGCGAGTCTGCCCTTTCTGATAGATGGGCTTTGCATATATTTGCATGCGACGTAATAGTAATTGGCTGATCATGTAAATGGAATAAGCCGCTAAAATGGGGAGGGGGGGATAGAAGTGATAGGTCTTAAACTTTTTCCCATCAAATATTGTTTTTAATTTTATTTTAAAGAAAGCAATGCTTGATAAATAAAACAATTTATCAGCACCATTTTATTATTAAAATTTATTTGTATAGTAGCATATAATAATCCTGAACCTTTACTTCTTCTCATTATTTAATTACCTAACAAAAACGTCATTTTTTTTTGCCTTGACCAAGGATTCTATCCGAAATGTCAGCTTTTTTTTTTCAGGGACTTTCTATTCTGTATCCAATATGCTTTTTATTCCAGGTTTTTTTTTGTGTCTCGTTTTTTTTTCTTTTACAGCCATCATTAACAAAAACTCAATTTTTTAACATTCTTATGCGCCACCATGAAAATACACGGTTATGACGGTTATATTGTTTATACCCATACATTTTCAGTTTACAATGTATTGTATTCAAGTCATAAGTGCGTAATTTTTCAGTAGGAAATAATTCTCCTTTAAATATAAATTTTATTTTTAAATAAACCGTTTCTCTTCTCTTTTTTTAAAACAGTGTGCATATTTATACAGGGTGATCCAAACTTATCCAGCATAATTGTTTAGGAACATTGTATGGTTCAAATGGAACAAAAAATGTCCTATAAACATTACATCTCGTTTCGATCATGTGTGAGATATTGACGTTTTTCTATTTTCTTTTATTTAGATTCTTTTCCTATAAAAAACGTTGGTTTACCTATTTATTCTTAAATATACTCTTCCTGTTTTGCATGCCACACAGGAAGAGGAATCATTGCAACACGTGTGAAAGGTATTTCATTGACTTGGGCGTTGATTTGAGCAGTTACTCATATTCTGCAACCCAACGTCGTTCATTATGGCGTTTATTTTCACAAATGAAGTATATGCGAACATTCATTTTTACTATGGGCTTACTGCTGGTAACGCTGCAGAAACCAGCAGGTTGTACGTGGATGCATATCCTCATGACAAAATTAGAGAATCGAGTTTGGAATTTGACCCCGCAAATCAAAAATTGTAAGTTTCCCGCTTCTCTGCTTGCATGCGACCGAAGATTATAACGAACGAATCGTGTTGTTTATGATTTCCCTGGCTTTGTTTCGTCTATGTTCAGACTATCCTATTCTTTCTGAGGGGAGGATAATTGTTACGCTCTTCAGCTCGCATACAACCAAAGATAAGGAGAAATCCTTATCGGCGAGCGAATTATCGACCGGAAACTGAATTTCACGTTTACGAGACTTGAGCAATGGCGGCGCCCTTGGAAGATTGAAAACGAGGCTGATGTGTGAAATTCACAGACGGGAAAGCACTGTGACATTGCGACTTGTTTGTCCGCCCCCTCGCACATGGTCCTAATGTCGGCACCCCTGCACGTGGCTATGAGACCCCACACGTACACTTGGAGGTGTGGCAAGTGGATCGAACCGGAGCGCAACCAATCAGGTACGAGATGACACAAGGGGACTGTTGGGTAATGCAGGAGGTGCATATATAGCGGGTGCTGTGGAGGGAAATTCATTCTGATTTGAATTCAGTTATGATTCCTCCAGAAACGATGTCCGACAGCCGTCGTGGCCGAAGTTACCAGATCTTCCAACCGTAAGTACCCGTTTTACCCTTGCATTACCCACTGCCGATCCGTGCTACGTGAACGTGTCCGATCTGATCCGTATCTAAGATTTCTGACCGCCATGGGGACTCTAGGGACATTATTAATTGATTATTGACTTCATTTCCGGTGTGTGTTTAGTTTGCTTAATTGTAAAGCCAGTAACGTTCTATTTATGTACAAGAAAATTTCCTTGATGGGTTCAGTATTTACGTTATTGTGAATTATCCAAGAAACTGCCATTCTAATTCTCTTTTGTATTTTTAATTTATACATATTACATTAAATTTGTTTATTGTTACTTCATGCTTGCCTTTTATTGACCCTTAGTATAAGATAAAACTCTTGATATTATTTATCAAGATATCACAATGGCGCCTGAACTAAATTCGTCTAGTGGCGAATGCAGTAATTCTCAGATGGCTGTTAAGAGTGACTCTATTGTAGGGTTCACGAATTTGATCCCGACGTTTTCCAGGGACAACGGTTCTATATCCGCGGGTGCATTTTTTGATGCAGTTGAGGCCGTCGCGCAAATAGCAGGGTGGCCGGAATCTGTTGTACTAACTGTCGTTCGTTCTAAAGTGAAAGGCAAGGCCACGACATGTTATAATGAACATGCGTTTTCAGAATTTGGCAGCTATGCAGAACTTAAGTAAATCCTCAGTGAGCTTTTTCTGAAACCAGAACATTTAGAGAATGCTGAACTAGAATTTTAACAAGCAAAGCGAAGGGTAGGGGAGGATATTCACCCTAATGAAGTGCTAGCAAAACGCGGGAATAATGACTTATTCTACTTAGAGGTGTGGATAGGGCACATGGCTATCCCCATGATAATCGACACCGGAAGCGAAATTTCACTGATCCATAAAGATACAGTTCAGCAACTGGGAGATAAAATGACGCTTATTCCAGAAAACATAATCCTGTATGGAATAAACAATTCCAGCTTCATAAGCCAAGTAGTAATGGCAGACGTTTGCACAGGCCAAACACACTTTAAAAATCGCCGATTTCTAGTTCATGATTTCAAAGAACGCAAATATAAGGGTATTTTAGAAAACGACATTATCAACATGGCTAAGTTCCAATTCAAGGATTCCTAGGGTGAGGAAGTTGTCACTGCGCAGAACATGGTCATTGACCATATTACTAAGGGTGATGTCGATGCCATTACGAAGAGACAGCTAGACAAGATCTTGACCCATCATGTAGATAACTTTGCTGAAGAAATAGAAATGCTGTCAGGGGTCACTAATGCGATGGTCAGGTTTGAAATTGAACAGTCTCATCCTGTATTCGCGAGACAGTATCCCATTCCAAAGATTCATCTGAATGCCCTAAAGCAAAAGATAGATTCTTATATACAGGCCGGTATTATCAAACCGAGCAGTTCGCGATGGAACTCACCCATCCATGTGGTCCGGAAAGATAGCGGTGACATACATGTCACCCTTGACCTGCGCAAGTTGAACAGCATCACCACAGCCCTTGACTACCCCATGCCCAGAATTCATGACATTTTAAATGACCTACATGAATATAATTATTTTAGTGTGTTAGACTTCAATTCTGGGTACTACCAATTACCCATAGCACCTGAGCTTAGGCACTGTTTTGCGTTTCAGACACGCTGGGGCAAGTATCAGTTGAAGCATATGCCCTAGGGTGCAAAGAACTCTGCTCATACCTTCCAGTCCTTCATGACTGATCTCCTGCACGACAAATTGTACCAAAACATACATGTTTTTCAAGATGACGTTCTCATTTACACTAAAACTGAGGAGGAACACCTCGAAGTTCTAAAATGGGTATTGGGAATCTTTAGGAAGAACAATGTCATCATAAAACCTTCAAAGTGTAAGGTAATGATGACCAAGGTGACATATTTAGGACACGTGATCTCTTGTGAGGGTCTTTCCCCTGATCCTGAAAATATTATGCCAATTGCAAAACTGGAGACTCCTAGAACAGTGAAACAAGTGCGCTCATTTATCGGAGCAGCCAATTTTTACCGACCATTCATTAAAGACATGTCCAATACAATATGTCCTTTAACCAACCTGACCAAGAAAGGCGCAAGATTCGTCTGGTCCCGGGAATGCCAATTAGCATTTGATTCCCTGAAGGCTGCCATCATGAGCCCTCCAGTTCTCATACCCCCCAGACTATACCAAACCCTTTCTCCTATACACTGATGCTTCAGCTGAAGCTTTGGGGGCAGTTCTTCAGCAGCAAACAGACCAAGGCATAAGACAGATAGCCTTTTTTAGCACTAAGCTGAAAGGCGCACAAATCAATTACTCGGTAATTAAAAAAGAGCTGCTAGCTATGGTTCAAGCACTCAGGCAATTCCGACCCATAGTGCTCGGCTTTCCTATCTCTTTGCTTTCCGATCACAAACCTCTCTCATTCTTAGCGAGCATAGGGCCAATGAACCAATGCCTTTTGCGCTGGTCACTCGAGATTCAAGAATTTGACCTCAGAATCTCTCACATAAAGGGTGAGAGGAACGTTCTCGCTGACTTTCTCTTCCGCCCCCCTGTGCGTGAGTGTAATGGAATCGTCAAAGTGAACAGAAGTAACTGGGATGATGACATAAAGGCTTCTCAGATTTCCGATTCCATGTTTACTGAGATATACGACTCACTAACTAAAAATAATAAAGTCCCTAAAAAATTCATGAAACAGGGAAAATGTAAGATACACAATGGAACACTAATATGGTTCCCTATGAAGCAAACTAAGGGAGAGAGAGAGAGAGAGAGAGATCGAGGCAAAGGTAGGGTATGCATCGGGGAGGATATGAAACTCTGTGTACTCGAAATTGCCCACAAAAACAAATTAGCTGGCCACAAACGAATCACTAAAACTCTAAAGGAACTAAAAAGACATTATTTTTGGCCGACAATGGGTAATGATGTCAATAAGTATATTTAAGCTTGCCAACTCTGCCAGAAATGCAAATTGAAAAAGGGACCTGCCCCCATTCAGAAAGGAATAAACGCCGATTATCCGTTTGAGAAGGTGGCCCTGGACATTGTGGGGCCGATGTCCGAGACAAATAATAGAGAAAAATACATCCTTGTTTGTATAGATGTAATGTCAAGGTACCCTGAAGCCTTCCCTTTGAAAGATCAAAAGGCCACCACTGTTGCTAAAGCATTCATGGAAGGCATGGTTTGTCGCTATGGGGTGCCCAAGGAAGTAATATCCGACAGGGGACAAATTTTACGTCAGAAGTGATGCGAATGCTCTTGAAGACCTTGGCATTACACACACTTGTCGCCCAAATTCAAATGGTCTCGTCGAACAAATGAATCAAAACATCCTCGAGACTTTGAGGTGCCTCTGCGATGGGAAACCCTACACATGGGACAGATTCCTGAGCGCTGCCCTCTTCAGTTTCCGCACAACATACAACGAAAATACTAGAGACACTCCCGCCTATCTACTATACTGGTTTGACCAAACAACACCTTGGGATGGGGAATGGAAAGGGGAGACGGACATAGATTTGAGAACTTACAAGTCAGAACTTACAGCCAGACTGAGAGTTGTGCATAATATAGCCAACCAAGAAAGTAACATCCGTAGGGATGCCAAACTTAGGCAGCGTAATCAGGGAAGGCACCTGAAAGATTTCCAGGTGGGGGATAAAGTACTGCTTCTCATCAAGGGAAGGGGAAAAAACAAATTAGGGTTCAACTATGGGGGTCCCTATCGCGTATCTCGAAAGCTGAGCTTTGTAAATTATGAAGTTTAGGGGTCTGGTTCACGGGACAGACAAGTCGTTCACGTTGACAGGTTGAAGGCAGTTTGGGGAAGCATGGGTTCTCAGGGAAATCATTACAGATCTAAAGCTCATCAGCCCCCACTAGGCAGTGACAATGAAAGCCCAGAAGAAGAAGATGTAGACTCCATCAGCCCTACCAGAGTGGCACTCAGGAACCTCAAGAAGAACCCAATGGAGGAGCTGAACCAGTGGAAACCCCAGCATTGGATGATCATCTGAGGAGCCACATGGGATACAATCTCTGCCACAGACCAAGAGTGGATTACCGCCAGCTCCATGAGGGAGGAACGGTTGTAAACCAGATCCAGGAGGATGGATGCAGTTCATCTAGCAAGCAAGATGCCACCAAGGAGGAGGGGAGTTGTGACATTAGTCAATCGCAAAGAATTGCGACCTGTTTGTCCGCTCCCTCGCACATGGTCCTAATGTCGGTGCCCCTGCACGTGGCTATGAGACCCCACACGTCCACTTGGAGCTGCAGCAGAGTTATGGGAAGTTCCAGCAACAACCACCAGGTGGCGAGTGGATCGAACCGGAGCGCAACCAATCAGGAACGAGATGACATGAGGGGACTGTTGGGTAATGCAGGAGGTGCATATATAGCGGGTGCTGTGGAGGGAAATTCATTCTGATTTGAATTCAGTTATGATTCCTCCGACAGCCGTCGTGGCCGAGTCTACCAGATCTTCTAACCGTAAGTACCCGTTTTACCCTTGCATTACCCACTGCCGATCCGTACTACGTGAACGTGTCCGGTCTGATCCGTATCTAAGACTTCTGACCGCCATGGTGACTCTAGGGACATTATTAATTGATTATTGACTTCATTTCTGGTGTGTGTTTAGTTTGCTGAATTGTAAAGCCAGTAACGTTCTATTTATGTACAAGAAAATTTCCTTGATGGGTTCAGTATTTACGTTATGTTGAATTATCCAAGAAACTGCCATTCTAATTCTCTTTTTTATTATTTAATTCATACTTGTTACATTAAATTTGTTTATTGTTACTTCACGCTTGCCTCTTATTGACCCTTAGTATAAGATAAAACTCTTGATATTATTTATCAAGGTATCACAACTGTATGTGCTAATTTATAGATTAATAAAGATGTAACTGTTTAATCACTGGATTTTAACTCAGGATATTTCACGGATTCTCTTGATGGATTAAAATTATATAAGAAGGAGGCTAAATAAATTTGTGTTGTGAAATAGACCAAAACGAATGACTAAAAAAAATTACTTCAAAAATCACTATACTATCATTACTTTAATTTATTTATTTATTATTTCGTTAATTAATATTAAAATTTGATATAAATTATATTGAATATAATTCATGAATTTAACATATACCTTTTGTATAATAAATTTTATTAATTGAAATCAGTTAAAATTATATTGGGATGTTATTTTTTTATTTTCATTTTTTGTTTTTATTATTTGTTATATTATTATATCAATATGGCAAACTCAATTAATCAATCAATTAATTAATGGATCTTAATAACATTTTACATATTGCATCATATCTATGTGCAAGTAACAATATAAATGTAAATGCACTGGCAATGAATGTTTATTGCAATCCATGCAATGAAAATAATAACACATATGACAAAAGGTTAAATGAGATAGTTTAAGAATCTCCTTCCAAAAACCAAGTTTATGACTAATGTCAAGACTATCCAATATGACAATTTGACAGAATAAATAAAAGTTCAAGTATTTAGGAGAATTTAACAAAACGGATCAGAGAAAAAAGCTTTTAAAGCAAGAGTCAGTAAGATGAAATCGGCCTATTTCCTCACCTAATATATCTATAAGAAGTCAATATCATTCAGATGTGACATAGTCAGTTATGTGTTTATGATTTGCTGATCCTGTGCC
>JAHWFO010087633.1:250491-260648 GCA_023313115.1 Rhysida immarginata | reverse complement strand
GAACTAAACACTTGGACGACTAACAATATGTTACATGTGAATACCGAGAAAACCAAAGTTATGGTATTTTACCAAAGAAACAAACATAATGTACCGAATACACCAGCTACTTATTATGAGGCTACTTTACTTTCAACTGTCAAAACTTTCAAATACCTTGGTATCACAATCTCCCATGATCTTTCTTGGGATTATCACATAGATACCTTACTATCTACTCTCAATAGGAAGCAAGGAATTATCTCCAGGTTATGATTTCTTCCCCGCAGAATTTTTTTACTGCTCTGTAATGCATGGATCCACTCGACACTCTGTTTCAACATAATTTTTTGGGGATCATCAACATCTTGGAACCTTAACAGAGTTTATAAATTACAGAAATGGTTCCTTCGTACACTTCTTAGGTTCCCGAAAGGTACATCTGTTTCACCTTACTTTGAGAAACTTCATATATTTACAGTATATCAGATATATTTCATTCGAATATGTGTTTTCATATATAAAGTAAACAATGCAGTTTTATCGATCTCGACCCCAATTCCTCTAATTAGAAATGCTGACAGCCATCGTGATCCAACAAGCTCTTCACGAGCTATAAGGCTTCCACTAACCAAGCTGAACTACCGTAGGAGATGCTTATCTTACATAGGCATTAAATACTGGGCTTGTCTCCCTATCGAGCTCCGCTCCATATCTAGTACCACTGGTTTCCTTAAACCATTAAAATGTTATGTCTTTTATTCTATGCCTAATAATTACTTAATTTAATATAATCATTTGGGTTTATAACGTTAATCTATTATGCTTTTTGTCTCTTTATTGTTTATTGTATAAACTATATACTCCAAGTATGAATTCTATCTCTCGGCGAAGTATTCCTATTGTTACTTAACCCAAAAATACATTATATTTCAACAATTTGTTTTCTACTAACTAAACACATTGTATTTACTATTGTTGTATATATTGTGGACGACCACTAGGCCCTAACTCGTCGGTCTTGAACCATAACGGACCTAGTTGGACGTTATTATATCTTACTCAGTCATATTAATTAGAATTTTAGGAGTAAGTTAGAGATATAAGTCTAATTGACAAACCAGGGGAATTAGAAGGCAGCTTAAGTAATATCGATGAGGTGAATGTTAAGACTTAAAGTGCGTGGTGGATAGTTCTTTAGATAAGTAAGGGCCACTAGAGTAAGGGAGCCAACAAAGATAAAAAGAACATTATGTCACCATTTCAATGTATTTTCTCGAATCATGAGTTTTTAAGTCAATTTCAGAAGGAAAAACCGCCATCAAATGGAATTCAAGTTTGGTGTATCCTGACGTTCTCTTCCTGGAACACTCCGGTTCGTTCAGAAAAAAGAAACTCGTCCAAGAATGAAATGACCTGGTCATCCAGCAGATTCAGACACTCGGTTGCATAACATTACAGAATACAGACCAGACCAACAGAAGCAACCCCTGATCATCGCACAGTCTCCACAGGCTTGGATAGTGTGGTTCTTTTCTTACCCTGATGCGCTCATGATCTATGAGGGTGGGTCGAAACGTAATGCCTCCATGGCTGTAACTTTTTTATTTTTTAACCGATTTTCAAAATTCTTTTTTTATCTGATACTTATATTTGCCCTCTATGTATTGCATTATTCACTTTTCGACATAGTCCCCATCCCTTTCCACGCATTGCGCCAACGCGTAACTAGTCGGGTGAACCCGTCGAAGAGAAATTCAGGGGTTTTTGTCAACACCAGGATTGAATGGCTGCTTTGGACCCTCTTCTATAGCTCCATAACGCTCGCCCGCATACGATCCCCACACATCCAGAAGCGTTGCAGCGTTTACCGTTCAAAGATGAAAGACTTCTCACCTTGCGACTTTCACCACTTCCCAAAGAAGAAAGAGCACCTTTAGGGACATGAGTTGCGTTCTCATGACGAGGTGAAAGATGCAATTCAATCCTCGTGTCGACAACAACCCCGGAATTCCTCTCCGAAGGGTTCATCCGATTATTCATGAGTTAGCGCAATGCGTGGAAAGGGATTGGGACTCTGTCTAAAGGAAAATAGTGCATTATATAGAGGACAAATGTAAGTATCAGATAGAAAAAAAATTTTGAAAATAGGTAACCAAATAAAAAAGTTACAGCTTTTGGAACAACCCTTATAGGATAGGGTAAACCTGGATTCATCAGACCTGATGACTTTTTTCATCTGCTCCATTCTCCAATGTTTGTCTCCCAGGCAAACAATAATCATGTTTTCTTATTGTTTTTAATAAAAATCGGATATTTTGTGGCAGAGCAGTTGCTTAGTTCCAGTCCTTAAAGTTTCGTCGCATTGTGCAGATGAATAAGCTTTTGATTTTCTTTGTTAAACTTTTCTATCAGGTATAACGTACAATTTCTTCGGTTTTCCTTCATCATGCGTCGCAATGATCTTCAGTCACGATTAGTCAGAATTTTTTCCGATCACAGTTACTACTCGGGGTTGATGATTCAGATCTTTCCTTCCAAGGCTTTACTAATTGTTGAAAACTTTTTATTCAGTCCCAGTAATTGCTGCAACCTCTTTGCTTGTTTTCTCTGCTTGGAATAAGCCGATAATTTGCTCCTTCTGAAACTCGGTGACATCTGTTCCGCGACCATGTGCTGCGTCCACATACATCTTTCTTCAAAACAAATAAAGCGATAAACTAATGCAGGACAATATAAAGGAAGTATTTCGCACACAGTAGAATGCCTATGACTAACTCCTCAGTATTTGCATATTGAATATTCGACGGCGACTTTATTTTGGCTAGTTAGTTTGTCATCACCATCATTTACAACTATTATTTATCCACTACAGGATTAGGTCTCCTCCAAATTTATGAAGCACTGAAAAAGCATATTAATTTGAAGTGAATTGGCCAATAACACTATATTCTGGCAAATGAAAATTACAAGCTCATCATAAGAGTGAGAAAACATCCGCGCCAGAAAAGACCCTAAGGGTGGTTTACATGGACGCACGTTCGCATGCGATACTGCGATGGTGCGTTGTCCGATTAGCCGATGTGCGTCGGTGCGATGTAACACTGCGTCTGCAAAATGGAGGCTCCCGTATACATACACCGCATGCTTCGCTCCGATTCTCATTGCGCAAGTGCTCATGGGTTGAAATGTTCTCGAAGCAACATGGCATCTTGTTTAGCGAAGCATCAGCGACGATGTTTCTTCGTGCCTTTTTTAAATGAAGTTTTTAGCCATCTAGAAAAAATATATCACTAGACTGTTCATATATAATGATATAAAGCTCCTTGATGTGATTGAACTGAATACAAATACAAAAAATTACAATGAATAAGAAAAATAAATGAGTGTGATAACATGGTTACTTCAAAACAATAAATTACAGTTTTACGTGAATTTCATACATTTCTAAATAGATTTATTACAATTTTAAATAAATATAACATACGTTTTATATCAGTGTAAATGGAGTTTAATTACCAAAATTAAGTAAGAAAAAACATTTTTATTGAAATCTTGTTTTAGTAAATTCACAGATAGTTTATTTTTTATTATTTTAATTAAATTACAGAAAACAAAATTGTAACATAAACAAATTGTTAACAAACAAAATGTAACATAAAGAGTAACAGTTAAACACTGTATAGTTAAACTAAAATATACAATGTAGTATTAATAAAAAAAATAATCATTCTTCCGTATTTCTGTACTGAGGGGGTATTTCACCGGTAATTCATTTAAAATGTTATTAAATTCTTTTAAAAGAGTATTAAATCTATTATGTATTAACTCGTAGTTCCTTGTACGAATCCGGGTCGCAGAATTTTCCTACCATTTTTTCAAATATTATTACTTGATGTTTGAATTTTATTAATAAAAATTGTATTAAATCTATTTAGAAATGTATGAAATTCTTGTAACCAATTTGTAAAAACTTTAAAAATTCGTCGAAAAAAGGGAAAATATTAAAAAAAAATATTAATTTTTTATTTATCCAAACGCAATATACAAAATATAAGTCACAAACCAGTAAAATATTAGATAAAGATTACTATGTACAAAAACATTTTCTGTAATTTTTGTTGTATATTAGGAATTTTGGTTTATAATTTATTTGTGAGTTTTGGGATTGGAATTAAAATTAAAATCAAATTAATGAAATGTAATAATTTTTTCCCAACGATATTAAATCTAAAGAGATTTATATTTTCCAAACAATTAAAAAAGTGGGAAAATAAGACAATCTATCCCTTATTTCCAAAACGATGGAACAACCAAAAACAAATAATAAATTTATGATTAATAAGAAAGAGATGCTTCAAAAACGAAAATAAAGTATTTGAAACAGAAGATAAAATTAAAAAAATATACCGAAACTTATATTGCCCTTCATCAAAAAACATGAAAATAGAAAATACGAACAAAAATGCAAATAAAGATAAAATAAATGAATAATAAGAAAAAAAATTGAATGATACAAATAATGATTGGCTGTTCATTATAATGAAAATTTTTTTATTATTTCTAATTCATTTTATAAGAAATAGATTAATACGAGATTCTTATAGCCAGATACCATCAAAACATGTGAGATATATATGTTGAAGTACATTTGTTTGGAAAGGGGGCCTGAATTGCAGTAACGCAGCGGTAAAAAGTTTGAACCCCTCGAACTTCTTGCGACGTGCGATTCGACGCAGTATCGCATGCGTTCATGCGTGCATGTAAATCGGCCTGATGCATCATGGGATATGCGATTCATCGCAGAATCGCAGCATCGCATGCGTTCATGCGTCCATGTAAACCACCCTTTAACCAACGCGATCATCACGAACGCCAAAAGATCTGAGCCTAAACGCTCTCGGCCATCAAGGTTGACATCAGTTTAAAACGCATTTTCATTGATTTGTGCATTGTTTAATTTTTATTAATAATGTCCCATAAGGGACAAGCGCATGAAATAAAATGCTAAATTAGCAATACTGGTTTGTAATCTATTTGTAATCAACGATGGTTTAACCCATAATCCTTTGCGAAGTCACGCAACAATACTGTTACTAGAAGCGAATCTATATATATATAAAATTTCTCTGTATGTCTGTCTGTCTGTTTGCTATGCATTCCAAAATGGTAAGTCTAATCTTGATGAAATTTTGCAGTGTAATTTAGGTTGACACTGAGAAGGTTTTAGGCAGGTCACATTGATCCAAGGTCAAGGTCATGGTGAAGTTATAACGCTTTTTACCCCCCCCCCTCACATTCTGTCTCTCTCTTTTTTAAGGGAATTCTTATTTCTCTGACCACGTAAAGGGGGAATACAAGAAGAAGATAGATTGAAGATACATAGATAGAAAGAGAAAGAAGATAGAAAAAGACAGATGAACTGGCGGTTTTTGTTGCAGAAAATGAACGAAAGCTACTCGGTGACCAAAGAACTGCTTACAACAGGATAATTGATGCTGTCACAAGACAGACTGGAAAACTTTTTTTTTTTTGATGTGCCTGGAGGCACAGGAAAAACCTTCCTGATCAACTTTTTCTCGCAAAGACCATGCAGCACTGATATCTTGCTGTAGCATCTTCTGGCATTGCAGCAGCATTTCATATAGGAGGCAGGACTGCATATTCAGCTTTTAAGATTTCTTTGAACTTGGCCAAAACAGATTCTTCAATATGTAACATTTCAAGGAATTCAGGCAAGGCCATGGTTTTCCAATAAACACGGCTCATTGTTTGGGATGATTGCGCCATGTCATATCGCAAGGCGCGGGTAGTTGTTGACAAGAATTTGAATGACATCAGAGGCAGTGACTGTGGTACTTGCAGGAGGAGTGACTGTGGTACTTGTAGGAGACTTTCAACAGACGGGAATCGTCATCCCAAAAGGCATAAAGGCTGATGAGCTGAATGCTTCTTTGAAGAGCTGTATTCTCTGGCAACATGTTCAGAAACTGAAACTGATGACCACCACGAGAGCCCGTGTGTTTGAAGATTTAACAGCTGAGCTCTTTTCACAGCAACTGCTTGCCACGGGCAGCAGAGGATTGCCTTTTTTTTTTATTTTTACCAACAGCTCAACATGCATCAACTGCCATGTGAACACATGTTTGGCACAATAGATGAGCTCAAGGCAAAAGTCTTTTCTAGCATGAACTACAACTACTAAGACTCCACTTGTTTGTGTGAGCGTGCGATTTTGGCTCCACAATGATGAAGTCGAAAAAATCAGACTTGATCTGCTAGAAAAAATCAATCTAGATCTGGTAAAAATATTACCTGAAAAAGCAAGTTCTTTCCGATCTACTGACACTGTTGTCAGTCAGGATAAAGCTGTAGAGTTTTCATCTGAGTTTCTAAACTTTGTCCAGCCACCTGGAATGCCACTGCACAACCTAATCCTCCAAGCAGGAGCTAAGTCATGCTGCTGAGAAACTTGGACCGTCTACGATTGTGCAATGAAACAAGGTTAGTCATGAAAATCATAAAGCCTCATGTTATCGAGGTCATGACTATGGTCATCACAGGGAAATACAAAACTGAAATTGTGTTCATTCCAAGAATCCGGCTGATTCCATCAGACACAGATTTGCCATTTCAGTTGAAGAGACTGCAATTTCCTCTTAAGCTCAGTTTCGTCATATCAATCAACAAGTCTTAGGACAATCTCTTAAGGTTTTGGACTTGATATAAAGTCTCCTTGACTCTCTCATGGCCAGCTATATGTTGGTTGCTCACGTGTTGACATTCCACATAATCCTTAGATCTACTTTAACCAAAAAGGTTTCACTCACATTATTTATGTGGATGCTTTGCAATAACAAATTCCTTGTTTTGTATAGGTTTGTGTTTAACTTAAGTTTTTGGCTTTGTTCAACAGAATAAATACTTTTAATTAAAAACTATTCTTGACAAGTTTTTTTCAGTTATATTAGTTTTCACTGTTTAGTTTTTAATTCACAGCTTTTCTTCTTTATTTTTTTATTAAAACAAGCAACGCCGGGTATTAAGGGTAGTTTTATATATAAAAATTACCTCAGTACGACCTAGCATTGTATAGATTTTGAAGTTCGAAATTAAATTTTTTTTTGAAAAATCGGAACTTCAGATCGAACCCCGATAAGGCGAAGCATACTATGATAAGAAAACGTGAGAAACTTGGATGCTATACGACGATAACACAAATAAAATCACTGGAAATCAATTTTCACACAGAAGATTTTACTGGAAAGAGCGATTCAGTTTCTGTTATTGTCATAACAAGTGTACTTTCAATGTCACCCACACAGTAAGATTTAGTTAGAACAAAAATAAGGAGCGCAACGCTATCCGGGATTCAGGAGATTGTACTTTTGGGGTTCCACCTAATTAAATCATTAAATATAATTGGAGCGTAAGTAATAAGTAAAACTGGATTTAATTCTCCAAACATAAGCTAAAGATATTAATGAAAAAAAGGAAAAATTCCGCGACTTGGATTCGAAAGGGACTACGAGTATCACGGCTACATTTTAATAATTCATAAACGTTTTTGTAGCTGACTGAATACGTGAAGTCACGAAGTGAACGTGACGAACAGAATGTGTCGATTCGACAGAGTGGCGAAACGATTCTGGGACGAAATGAATGTGACGATTTCAATGTAATTTGCTGAATCTGTAATTTGGATCTACTGAGTCCAATCGATTCTGGGGCGTACGGATATAATGACTTGACTAAACGAACGGAATGAGTCAAATTGGCTTGAGTGTCAAAATGCTACTGAGCGAAATGAATGTGACGATTTGAAGCATTGAAAAACGTTTCAGACCATATGATCTGTGACGAACTGATTTTTAAATTATTTATTTATTTATTTATTTATTTATATGCATTCCAGATGGAATAAATTATAATTAGGAAAAATAATAAAAAATATAGAAACTTGTTGGGAAAACATCAGTTTGTTATAAAATGTTTGTTAAAGTTCAGGATAGTAGTATTATTCTTCAGAGTAGGTTAGTCATGGTCCATTTGTCCGTTGATATAATGTTCCGTGATCGTCGAAAATAGGGTAGTTCGGTTGGTAGTGGTAAATCTACTCCAGAATTCGCTATTTATTAAGAGCTTTAGCAAAAAAGCTACTTATAAAAATGCACGCTTAGACTATAGTATACGTTTATCCGGTCGTCCGACCATCCGCCGTTTGCACGATTACTTGAAACACATGTTTTTAGAAATATGCCCATCAAAGTCTTAACTGGGCTGTATCAACTTTTCAGGCTTTTTCGTGGACCCCTTTTTCGAATTCATGCGCTATAACAGTGACCGTAAAGAATACCAAAACAATGGCATGTCATAGAACAATTTATCTGTCAAGAATGAATAAACTGCTACTTTCATGATCATCTTTTAAACATTGTGACATGGTCACGCGCACGTGAAATCGTTTTGTCGAGGCTCAGTAACTCACTCATTCAATATTTGAACAATAAAATAGACGTAAATTTGGAAAGAATTAAATGAATTTCCGTTTGATTACTAATAACTTAGCTAGACCTTAAATTATCGAATTTAATATTACTTCTATGTCTCAGCTAAAGCTGCTTGGAATATTTACAAGATTTTATTCTCATTTCATTTTGGAATTTTTTTTACTATTTTTTAGAAGAAATGGCAGAATAATGCTATCATATTTTAATTGTTATTATTTTGTTTCAGAAAAGTATACACATTTCAATTATTCAATTATATCAAGAGCTCATAAGGGAGAGTGAGTCTCTTCCATGTTAAAGCTGGTCCCATCATTGAGCACAAATTAGGGGGATTTTAACGTGCTGCCATCTAATGGCGTTTTTCAGCATCTCGTCGAAACCGAAACCTTTCGCGATACTGTGTAAAATAAGATTCGCGCTTTCACTTTGAATAGGGTTTAAAACTCAACAGAGTTCATGAAAGTTAATACATCCTTACTACTAATTAAATTTTATTACAGTCTCTATGCTGATCATAGTTAAATAAGTTTTAATGCAGATTTGTGTTAATAATTATGATAAAAAATTTGACAATCCAGGAAGACATTGGTGATATTTCCTAATTTCATTGGAAATGATGCTTCTTCTTTCTGAATTTAGTCGTTGAAAGTATATTATACGCTGAGTAACGAAAGAAAAACTGGGCGTGTCTAATTGAATTCCCAATTTCAATTGTTAGACATTGTTGCAAAGATAAAACAAAAAATGTTTTTTATTTTCTTGCTTTTTATATCTATAATAATTATATATAATTGAATAATTGAAATATATATACTTTTCTGAAACAAAATAATAACAATTAAAATATGACAGCATTATTCTGCCGTTTCTTCTAATAAATAGTAAAAAAAATTCCAAAATGAAATGAGAATAAAATCTTGTAAATATTCCAAGGAGCTTTAGCTGTGACATAGAAGTAATATGAAATTAGAGAATTTAAGGTCTAGCTTAGTTTTTAGTAACCAACGGAAATTCATTTAATTCTTTCCAAATTTACCTCTATTTTATTGCTCAAATATTGAATGATTGAGTTACTGAGCCTCGACAAAACGATTTCACATGCGCGTGCCCATGTCACAATGCTTAAAAGATGATCATGAAAGTAGCAGTTTATTCATTCTGGACAAATCAATTGTTCCATGACATGCCATTATTTTGGTATTCTTTAGGCCCGCCGCAAATACGCTTCGTCTCGCGCGTATTTGCATGCGTCGGCGTCGCTGCTTGTCGCTCTTTGTCGCCCGAGCGTGACCTCGTTTTTGCCCTTGGTCGCGGCGACGGAAAAAAACTGGTTTTCAGGCGACGTCACCTCTATTGAGCTGAATTCAATTGGAAGCGACAAGCGACCAGCGACAACATCGTCGATAGCCAATTATAACATCTAAGGCCCGCCGCAAATAAAAATTAGGAGCGACCTGGTCGCTAGCGACAGCTCGTCGCTCGTTGCCGCCTGCAGTGGGGGGTTCGTCAAGGTCACACTGCTGACGTCAGTTGTCGCTCTTTGTCGTTTGTTGCCAGCTCTTTCCCGCCGCAAATTCAAGAGTGTCGCCAGCTCACCCGTCTTTTCTCCTATGGTATATACATAATGATAACTATTTAAATAAATAAATGCGATAGTGAAATATTCAT
>JAHWFO010087633.1:217127-235491 GCA_023313115.1 Rhysida immarginata | reverse complement strand
TCCATCCATTTTGAGCCTTTAAAAAGATTTTTTTCGAATTTTCATTAGGAATTTATACTGTATTAAATCTAAGCATTTTCATGTGTTTATTTTTAAGATATTGCAAAATTTATTTTAATTTTTGAGATTGTTCTGTTTACATCCCAAGTGTAATAATCCCGGGCAACGCCGGGTACTTCTTCTAGTTATATATATAGATAGATTCGCTTCTAGTAACAGTATTGTAGCGTGACTTCGCAAAGGATTATGGGTTAAACCATCGTTGATTACAAACAGATTACAAACCAGTATTGCTAATTTAGCATTTTATTTCATGCGCTTGTCCTTTATGGGACATTATTAATAAAAATTAAACATTGCACAAAACAATGAAAATGCGTTTTAAACTGGACATACCCCTGCTAAATTGGCAACACTGATGTCAAACTTGATGGCCGAGAGCGTTAAGGCTCAGGTTTTTTGGCTTTCATGGTGATCAGGTTAGGTTAGGGTCTTTTCTGGCGCGGATGTTTTCTCACTCTTATGATGAGCTTGTAATTTTCATTTGCCAGAATATAGGGTTATTGGCCAATTCACTTCAAATTAACTTTGCTTTTTCAGTGCTTCATAAATTTAGAGGAGACCTCATCCTACAGTGGATAAATAATGGTTGTAAATGATGGTGATGATACACTGCTTAGCCAAAATAAAGTCGCCGTCGAATATTCAGTATGCAAATACTAAGGAGTCAGTCATAGGCATATTACTGAAGTCTTGTGCGAAATACTTCCTTTATATGTCCTGCATTAGTTTATCGCTTTATTTGTTTTGAAGAAAGATGTATGTGGACGCAGCATGTAGTTGCGGAAAAGATGTCACCGAGCATATTATCGGCTTATTCCAAGCAGAGACAACAAGCAAAGAGATTGCGGCAATTACTGGGATTGAGTAAAAAGGGTTCAACAATTAGTAAAGCCTTGGAAGGAAAGATCTGAATCATCAATCCCGAGTAGTAACTGTGATCGGGAAAAAATTCTGACTAATCGTGACTGGAGATCATTAGGACGCATAATGAAGGAAAAACCGAAGAAATTGCACATTAGACCAGACAGGAAAGTTTAACAAGGAAATCAAAAGCTTATCCATCCCCACAATGCGACGAAACTTTCAGGACTGTAACTAAGCAACTGCTCTGCCACAAGATATCCGATTTTTAGTAAAAACAATAGGAAAAGATGATTACTGTTCACCCGGGAGGACAAAAATTGGAAAATGGAGCAGATGAAAAAAATCATCAGGTTTGATGAATCCAGGTTTACCCTATCCTACATACACGGGTTGGTCGAAAAGCTGTAACTTTATTATTTGGTGACCGATTTTCAAAATTCTTTTTATATCTGATACTTATATTTGTCCTCAATATAATGCACTATTATCCATTAAACAGAGTCCTGTTCCCTTTCCACGCATTGCGCCAACGCATGAATAATCGGATGAACCCTTCGGAGAGGAATTCCGGAGTTATTGTCGACATGAGGATTGAATGGCATCTTTCACCTCATCATGAGAGCGCAACTCATGTCCCTTAAGGTGCTCTTTCTTCTTTGGGAAGTGGTGAAAGTCACAAGGTGAAAAGCCTTCCATCTTTGATGTGTAATGCTTCTGGGTGTGGGGATCGTATGCAGGCGAGCGTTATCGAGCTATAGAAGAGGGTCCAAAGGTGTTATTCAATCCTGGTGTCGACAAAAACCCCGGAATATTTCTCCGACGGGTTCATCCGACTAGTTACGCGTTGGCGCAATGCGTGGAAAGGAATGGGGACTATGTCAAAAAATGAATAGTGCATTACACAGAGGAGAAATATAAGTATCAGATACAAGAAGAATTTTGAAAATCGGTTAAAAAATAAAATAATTACAACCATGGAGGCATTACTTTTCGACCCACCCTCATAGATAATGAGCGCATCAGGGTAAGAAAAGAACCGCACTATCCAAGCCTGTGGAGACTCTGCGATGATCTGGGGTTGCTTCTGTTGCTCTGGTCTGTATTCTGCAATGTTATGCAGCCGAGTGTCTGAATCTGCTGGATGACCAGGTCATTCCATTCTTGGACAAGCTTCTTTTTTCTGATCGAACTGGAGTGGTCCAGGAAGACAATGCCAGGATACACCAAACTTGAATTCCAATTGATGGTGGTTTTTCTCTCTGAAATTGACTTAAAAACTCATGATTCGAAAAAATACAGTACATTGAAATTAAAAAAAATTCTTCTTTACATGTGTCCCTATGTAAATAATTTTGTGCAGCTAACTACTCCGAAACGGCAAAATGTAGAACTGAAGGAAACTAATACATTGTTAGAGGGAACCTTAAACTGTGCCCTGAAATGGTTTTTATGAAAATGGGTTCAGTCTTTTATGATATAATTTTGTTAAAAAAAAATAAAGAAATGTTGTAGCATTTATTTCAGCGAGTAAAAGTTAATAGAGTCACTATAGGCAGAGACTCCTTTCATTGAGACGAATAATACATTCTTCAATAATTCGTTGGATAGTCCCCTCAAAATTATCCGCATCGTCATCAGTGTTAGATTCCTTTGTGATAAGTGTCCATCAACATTTGTGATAGATGTTTACAAGGCAGGGTAATCATTCTTTTTTAAATTATGCTGGGTGAGTTAAAAGTCTGTTACCCCCTACCTATCTTGGATACCAACGCAAATTCCAATACAAGGAATGATTAGGAACAGGAGGGTGCTCTATCTGATGGAGCACCTTTCATCATCTCAAATATGCAAATTAAGGCACATCTAAATTCTATCTCGAAAACCGTAAGTGCACCTTGGAGCGGAAAATAGTCACGGTAGTATCACTGAAACAGAAGTCAGATGGGCAATTAAGTCCCTGAAGACTGGCAAAGCTGCAGGTGATGATGAAATCCGGTCCGAGATGTTTAAGGCCTTAAATCAGGATGGTATCCTGTGGCTGACTCGAGTGTGTCAGGTTGTTTGGATATCTGGACAGGCCCCTAAGCAATGGCAGACAGGAATTGTGATCCCTATCTTCAAAAAGGGAGATCAGAGAGATTGCAACAACTAACGAGGCATCTCTTTGCTCAGCATTCCTGGGAAAGTGTACGCTAAGTGTCTGGAGAAGAGAAGTCGGGAAATAGTCGACTCCAAACTGTCGAAGGAGCAGTGTAGCTTCCGACCTGGCCGAAGCACGACGGATCACATCTTTGCTCTAAGGTAAATCTTTGAGAAATCCTGGGAGTATGCAAAAGAGGTCTACGCTTGCTTTGTGGACCTCGAAAAAGCATATGACAGAGTTCCTCGGGAGAAGCTCTGGCAAGTGTTGCAAGAGTATGGAGTGGATGGGCAATTACTGCTTGCGTTCATGTCTCTGTACGAAAGCTCTGAGATGTGTGTCCGGATAAATGGCATTAAGTCAAGACCGCTCACCGTGGGTGTTGGACTCCACCAAGGGTGCGTACTGTCGCCCGTCTTGTTCATTATCTTTATGGACTGGATAGACAGGGGCAGCCGAGGCGATGAGCGTGTTTGTTTGGGCGACTGCCTGGTGGAGGGGCTGCTCTTTGCTGACGACGTTGTCCTGCTTGGGTCTTCTCGCACGAACCTTCAGCATGCACTAGATCGGTTTGCAGCCAAATGTGAAGAAGCTGGGATGAAGATCAGTGTGGCTAAAACCAAGGTTCTGGTCCTTTCAAGACAGCCTGCCCAGTGCGCTCTCCATGTTAGGGGAGCCTCATTGAGACAGGTGGAGAAATTCAAGTATCTCGGGATTGCATACACGAGTGATGGACGGCAGGAGAAAGAATTGGATGCTCGGATCGGTGCAGCAAGCTGTGTCAGATGTGAACTGTGGCGACCCGTGGTAATGAAACGCGAGCTGGGTAACAAATCTATCTTTGTCCCCATCCTCACCTATGGTCATGAGGCTTGGGTAATGACCGAAAGAGTGCGATCGCGGGTACAAGCGGCCGAGATGAGATTTCTGAGAGGTGTGGCAGGTGTTACCCTACTAGATAGAGAGTACAGCAGCACAATAAGGGAATCTTTAGATGTTGAGCCGCTACTTCTCCACGAGAACTCAGATGTTGAGAGAACTCAGTTGCGCTGATATCGCCACGTGATACGGATGCTGCAAACTAGTCTTCCTAAGCAGTTATTATTTTCCAAGCCGGTGGGTAAGAGACCAAGGGGTCAGCCTAGAACCAGGTGGCTAGACTACATGGAGAGTCTGGGTTTGAGTCGCTTGGATATTACCAGGGAGGACATGCGCCTGATGGCAGAAGATCGCGATCGCTGGAGATCCTCCATAGGGCTGCTGCCCCCGCGACCCTAATGGATACGCGGGTTTGAAAAGTAAGTAAGTAAGTAAAACCGTAAGAGATACACAAAAAATTCTAATTGCACATTTGTTCAACAGCAAATTCCAAACAAAACAAAAAAAAAGTTCACCAAAATCCGATGAGTTGATTACTCACAACCCTCATTTCAAGCTCATTGGACGACTTCAATGTGGCATACGGAACATGTCGAGTTGACCGCGAGACAAAATGATTCTAGGACAAAGTGAATGATGTGACGGGAAGTGATTCTGGGACAAAGTGAATGATGTGACGAAATGATCTGATAACTTTTTTGTTTCTATTTGTTTGTTTTATAAAACGCTAAAACTTTCCTCCTCAGTTTTCCCATCGAATAGGGTAGACCCAGTGACGTGATGCTATATTAACTGAAGAAACGAAACAAAACGCGAACTTCTACCACGGAAATTGCCGAGAAATTTCGACAGTTTTCGGTCGATAAGTCGCTCGCCAATAAGAATTTCTCCTGAAGGGTTTTAAGGATTTCTTCGGTTGAATGCGAGCTGAGGAGCGTAACAATTTTCCTCCCCTCGGAAAGAATGGGATAGTCTGAACATAGCCGAAACAAAGCCAGCAAAATTATAAACAACACGATTCGTTCGTTCGTTATAATCTTCGGTCGCATGCAAGCAGAGAAGCGGGAAACTTACAATTTTTGATTTGCGTGGTCAAATTCCAAACTCGGCTCTCTAATTTTGTCATAAATCACTTTGTCATTCACTCAGCTGAACGGATCCAATTCGTCACATTTATTTCATTGCAATAACTCAGGCCAACGATGAAAATGTTTTTTAAATGTTTTTTTTTTTTGTTGGCCTGTGTAATTCAAACCATTCTTTTTGTCACAGATTTACTACTTCATTACTCAACAAGAACATTTTTATTGTTATTATCAAAAATGAATTCGTTATGTTCAAATGCATAGAAATTAAATTCAATTTTAAATTAGGAGTAAAGCTACCCAAATATATTTTTATTTATTTATTTATTTATTTATTTATTTATTTATTTATTTATTTGGAAACTACAATTTTTAATTCTACAGGGTGACCCAAACATATCCAGCATAATTGTTAAGGAACATTGTATGGTTCAAATGGAACAAAAATGTCCTATAAACATTATATCTGGTTTCGATCGTATGTGAGACATCGACGTCTGAACGATCCTATCTCCGTGAGAACTTGGTGTCCCCTCAAAAACACCTCTCGATGTGGATGCCGCCTATGAGGAAATGCATCCGCGTACAACCTGCTGGCTTCTGCAGCGTTACCAGCAGTAAGCCCATAGTAAAAATGAATATTCGCATATTCTTCTTTTGTGAAAATAAACGCCATAATGAACTTCGACGCTGTGTTGCAGAATATGAGCAATTGTTGAAATCAACGGCCTTTTTGGTTGAAATACCTTTCACACGTGTTACGACGATTCCTCTTCCTGATTGGCATGCAAAACAGGAGAGTATATTTAAGACTAAATAAGTAAACCTACGTTTTTTTCTAGGAAAAGACTCTAAATAAAAGAAAATAGACAAACGTCGATATCTCACACACAATCGAAACTAGATGTAATGTTTATAGGACATTTTTTGTTCCATTTGAACCATACAATGTTCCTAAACAATTATGCTGGGTCACCCTGTATAAATATGCACACTGTTTTAAAAAAAGAGAAGAGAAATGGTTTATTTAAAAATAAAAATTATATTTAAAGGAGAATTATTTCCTACTGAAAAACTGCGCACTTATGACTTGGATACAATACATTGTAAACTGAAAATGTACGGGTATAAACATTTTAACCGTCATAACCGTGTATTTTCATGGTGGCGCATAAAAATGTCAAAAAATTGAGTTTTTGTTAATGATGGATGTAAAAGAAAAAAAGGACGAGACACAAAAAAAACCTGGAATAAAAAGCAAATTGGACACAGAATAGAAAGACCCTGGAAAAAAAAAGCTGACGCTTTGGATAGAATCCTTGGTTAAGGCAAAAAAAAATGAAGTTTTTGTTAGGTAATTAAATAATGAGAAGAAGTAAACGTCCAGGATTATTATATGATACTAGGTGATATGCCCGGCGTTGCTCGGTCTGTTTGATGAAATTTTGATGGCATTTCCCTCGCGCCATCTCTTGAAACAAACAACATAAAACCAAGATATATTATATTTACCCTTTGATGACATGTAAACCTTAATCTGAACCTAACTAACATATGGTGCGAATATGAGCTCAATCGAATAAGTGGTTCAAAAGTTTTTAGAACATTTACAGACCCTCCCTGAACCTGAATTTTTATATATAAAGACTATACAACTAAATTTTAATAATAAAATGATGCTGATGAATTGTTTTATTTATCAAGCATTGCTTTCTTTAAAAAAAATTAAAAACAATATTTGATGGGAAAAAGTTTAAGACCTATCACTTCTATCCCCCCCTCCCCATTTTAGCGGCTTATTCCATTTACATGATCAGCCAATTACTATTCTATCTATTATTTGTAGTGCATACACCATTTCAAAATGACTTTAAATTGGCAAAATGCAAGCCCATCTATCAGAAAGGGCAGACTCGCCAAGAAGTGACAGACCCGCAAAACAACTCCTAGACTGCACCGCATTATTGTGCGAAAGTAAAAGAAACATGAAATATGTGAAATTAATGAAGAACGTAGTGTAAATATCACTTGGAAAAGTGTTTCACGCTGCTTGAACAATGCTGGAATTCGAGTAACGAAACCTTTTATCTTCACCAAAAATCGTAAATCTAGACTAGAATTTGCTATATTCATTTGTCATGGACATCTAAAATGTGGCGCAAATTCTTGTTTTCTGATAAAAACAAGTTTCAGCTATTTGGCAGTGACAGAATAAGAAATATTCGACTGTGTTAATGGTCAAAGATTTAATCTTGCACATCAATTGCCAACAGAGACAATTACCATTTATCGCACTGATTGTGTGGGAGCATTTTCTTATGCTGGATGGATGACAACATACACCAAATAGATGACATTACGGATCGATATGTATACAGAAATATTATAAACGTAGGAGTTGTGATAATTATATATAATTAAGATGAATAACACTCCTTAATTGAAAGAAAACAGATAAATTAAAATAAATAATGAAAAACAATGAAAAATGTCACTCAATTAGTAAAGTAAAAGTTGAATGACGAAATGTAAATGAAACACAGGACTTGTGGAGAATTCAGATGAAACACAGAAGAAACACAGAAGAGACGAAGATCCAGCGAAGAAACGTTACACGAACATAGGGAGGTACACAGTTACAGATGAAGAAGGTCTATGATGGAAGTTCGATGATTCGTAATACGTAGATGACTAACTTGAATAACGTTTTCGGGATTTTTTTCCCATCATCAGTAATAAAGATTTTTTTGAATAAATGGAAGTTATAATAATAAAAAAACAAAACAATGTAGTCTAATACAATGTGTGATATTATGATTATTTTGATTGTTGTGATCAGGATTGTTGAGTGTAAGGGAAGGGATATTATATTTTTAGTCGTAATTTCTATAGATGGTTTGGCTAAATTTTTTTTCATTCGAAACAATGTTGATGGTTTCTTTTATTAGTCTTTTTTTATAATTTATTTCTTTACAAGTAATTTTGATTTTGTTCCAATCCGGATTATGATTTTGGTTAATGCAGTGGTTCACTAAATGATTATTTTTGTCTTTGTTTCTAAGTGCTCTTTCATGTTCTTTTATACTTGTTATTAATTGTCTTTTTGTTTGACCTGTGTAAATGTGTTGACAATTGGCTTAAAGATAAGAAATTCCAAATAGAATGGTAAATATCAGGTCATTTAATAAATTCTTTCTTATTTCAGCAGCCTGAACCACTTAACAAATATTTGCATCTTTATACCTATTCTTTTGAGAAGAGTCTTAATTGAAATTACTTTATCATAGTCACAAGCGGTAAATGAAAGGTCAAAATTCGAGCAACATTGTATTTTGAACTCAAACTGTCACAATACAACTGAGATATCCTGAAATGTATATTAAGCGTATACACAGGATGCCTTGTCAACATGAAAAGCTCAGTTTTGATTTTCAAAATTCCTGGATAAAGATGAATCCGTCAAAGATAACACACGCTCTGGACGACCGCCTGCTGTTGATGGAGATGCACTGAAGGCAGTTATTGCGGCTAATCCATGCCAAACCTGTCATGCATTAGCACAGTGACAGAGGGAACTGTGCATTATCATTTTCGCATACAGGGAAAAGTTAATATAATGGATAAATGGATCCTCCATCAGAGCCCGCTCTGGCTTTCATACCGCCCCGGACGCATATTACCGACTTTTACATTGCTAGACTTTATTAGGAATCTTATGCGTTCTCCTATGATCTCAGAAGCAGTGTGTTATGCATAACTAGCGTTGAAAAAGTCATCCGCAGTATGATTTAATAATAATTTTATCTTTAATTTAATCGTTTTTGGAAACAAATGTCTGTTTTTTATCGCAAAAAAAATTGCTTCATTTTTTTATATCGCAAAATAACATTATCGAACATGATTTTACTTCAACGGCACTGATGAATTTCGCGTTCTGTTTATTATTCGTTCAATGCTTGTGAATAGGCTTTTAAGAAACCTTTTTTTAATCGAAAAAAGTATCCAAAATTTCATTTTTATGAGCTCGAGCAATATAAAGATAGGTAATATGCGCTCCGGACAAAAAGACAAACTGCGCCTTTAAATATATACCTTATAAAAATATACCTCCCAACGGTACACGTCCAAAATGAAAAACTGAGTAAAGGTCCTCAGTACTTATAAGAATCAACCCCATGTATGTATCCGAAATGTTATTATTATGGAGATATTTACGGTTTTGTGATTTTGTCACTAACCTTAACCTTATTCCATTATGATGTGTGTTTTCGGGAATGTATGTCGATTTGAGAATTTGGTCAATGGAATTATATACTTTGGGCAACGTAATATTCAATTTCAGAAAATGGACGAACTGCATGCGTACAATTTTTCGCAAATCAAAGTTAAAGTAGGAAGTTCTGAGTTATTATGAAGTTTCAGAAATCTTTGATGATGAATCTAAACAAAATAAATCAGGTCAGGAGCACTGATAGGTATTTAATAGACTGTCAGAAAAAAACAGTACATGTAATAGGTTAAAAAAAAAAGCATGCAATTTTAAAGGTAAAAATAGGAGTTTCATAGTAAAATTGATATTTCCTCTGGGAACAGCTAAATCATCTTAAAGGTTTCTACAGGTGGATTATTGAAAACCTACCCATATTATTTGGAAACCATGTCATTACAATAACTGTTCGAAGTGTCTGCTACCAACTTCTACACACACTGGCCAATGAATTAGAAACCCGTGATGAATTACTGCACTGATATGTAAAGCGGAGTCACAGGTCAGAAACGATTGTGATATGCAAATGAATGCAATCATGTGAGGTACATGCTCATTCCAAGCTGCAGGTACAGGGTAGGAACCGGGGTTGTCAACTTACCAGTTTTTAGATGGGAATATTTATTGTTAGATATTGTTATAATACAAGCTAAACAATGCACAAATGTAATAATTATTACACGGTTGGCAAAGCTGGTAGGAACAAGCTGAAGCTGCTGAAGTTGAGCAAAATGGGGAAAAAGTAGACCTGTCTGAGTTCCAAAAAGGAGTTATTGTGGGAGCCCGTCTAGCTGGAGTTACGATTTCCAGAACAGTACAACTGACCGGTATCTCAAAAGGTCAGGTCCCCAAGGCGTTCAATGCGTGGAAACGGATTCCACAAGTGTTGTCGAAACGGCAGAATTGTAGATCAAAAGCAATCAACACAGACAGGGACCGCCGTCATCTGAGACGGATTGTGCGGCAAAACGGAAGGTCTATTGTGGAGCAACTGACGGCAGACTTCAATGAAGGATCATCACCACCAATCTCCTCCAGAACAATGCGCTGAGAGTTGAAGGAATAAGGATGGGAAGTCGCATGCCAGTGAGGAAGCCCCTGGTGTCAGCAACAAACTGGAAGGTTCGCCTGCAGTGGTGTAAAGAATGGTGTGACTGGACAGTAGACGACTGGAAAAAGATGATGTGGTCGGACGAGTCACGTTACACATTGTTTTGCACCGATGGCCGACAGAATTTGGCGGCAGCCCCATGAAGCGATGGACCCCTCAGGTGTTGTGAACACTGTTCAAGCTGCAGAAGGAGGTGTCATGGTATGGGCCATGTTTAGTTGGAATGGCAAGGGTCCCCTGATATTCCTTGACAGTCGGGTGAAAGCCAAAGACTACCTGAACATTGTTGCAGATCAAGTCCATCATGCAGTGGTGCATTGGTACCCAAATGGTGACGGGTTCTTCATGGACGACAACGCTACTATCCATCGAGCAAGAATTGCTCAGGAGTTGGTTTTCTGAACATGACAACGAGTTGCAACATCTGCCGTGGCCAGCGAAAAGTCCGGATTTGAATCCGATCCAGAATGTTTAGGATATGTTGGAAAGAGACATTCGTCGAAAGCATCCGCTTCCGTCTACTCTGCAGGACCTGAAGGTATCTCTGACGAATGCATGGTCTGCGATTACCATAACTGCATTATAACGCCTTGTAGAGTCCATGCCAAACCGCATATGTTCTGTAATTACAGCCAAAGGAGGGTCAATATCATATTGAACGAAGGTTTCTAATTCATTGGCCAGTGTGTGTATATCTTCGAAGGTTTACCGACAAAATCATAAGATTGTTAATATCATTAATAAAATCTTAAGAGTAATATTTTAGATAACTTACATGGGGGTGATTCCCATAGCTATTGAGGTCCTCTACTCAATTTTTCATTTTGGATGTGTACCGTTGGGACACCCTGTATATCGTTTATTTTAAATAAAAATCAATTGATTTTAAATTATAATAAAAACGTATTACATTAAGAGAGAAACATTCAAAATAAGATTAACAGTCAAGTAGCACAAAACAGTAAAAATTAAAATGTACTTGTACCTGCTTACAAATTGTTATTCAGATGCATTTTTAATACACAGTCTAGACAGATAAATGTGCATTCCAGAAGGTACGTTCAATTTCGGCGGAAAATGGTTACGTCCAGAAGGTACACACCAGTATCAGATTTGGGGGGGGGGGCTATAAGAAGGGTGTCAGAGGGAAGCAGTAAACATTGCAATTGTTGGACTCATGGAGAAACTTTTCACCATTTATCCGACCTCCATGATCATTGGCTTCCGAGCCAAGGGCGGCAGTATATCTGAAACGGCTAGTTTTGTGAACTGCTCGCGTGCCGCCATGGTGAAAATGTACTTTGCATAGCAGAATGGCAATACCCAAAATCAGCGACGTGCCAAGTCTGGGGCACCCGGGCCATAGTTGACAGGGGTGAACGACGGCTACGGAGATGCGTGCAAGCGAACAGACTTGCAACCTTGGACCAACTGACCTCCCAGATGAACCAGGGAGCTACCAAAGGTGTATCCCGATGATAGTTCGGCTCCGCAGTAGACGGGTGGTTCGTGCACCAATGCTGTTTACCGGAAACAAAGACTGACATTTGCTCACCAGTATCGCAACTGGACAGCAACCAACAGGCGAAAGATGTTTTTTCCACTGAATCATGGTTTATGTTCCATCGAACAGATGGGCGATGGCGTGTACGGCGTTCAGCGACAGAAAACAAACACCCTGCGAGACGTGCCGCAAGGGTCCAGGCCGGAGGAGGCAGCGTTATGGTCTGGGGAATGTTTTCATTGCATTCCCTGGGTGCACTCATCATTGTGGACGGCACCATGGACCAATGGAAGTACGCATCTGTTCTTTCGGACCATGTCCATCTCTACCTGCAGATTGCGTTTCCTCAACACGATGGCATCTTCCAGCAGGACAATGCGCCGTGCCGTGCAGCGCGCAGTGTCCGTGCATGGTTTGAAGAGCACGCGGATGCGTGTACGTTGCTCCCTTGTTTGGTTGTGAGGGCTGGTGTTGTCCGAAAATGATAGCCCAGTTCATGTAATCTGTTTCACTCACTTTCACACCTGACTTAGCCTATTCACTGTTCATGTCTTTGGAGGGCTGTTTTCTCATGTTCTTGCATAGCTTCCTCAATTTTCGATCTTGTGTCGGAGTTGTTGCCTTTGGTCTTCCACTTCCTTTTTGCCTCTTGACGGATCCTGTGGTCTTGAATTTCATCCGTAAGTTGGAAACTTCACCTTGTGTGCATCCAAAGCACTTGGCTACATCTTGCTTGTCGCCACGTTGCAGGTTTTCAGTTATTCTTGTTTTCATATCATCGGACAGCTGTTTTTTTGGAGCTATTATTAATAGGGGGTCGACTTTAAAATGAATAATAATATGTGTTGATTGCTGTCATGGAATAGCTCATTTAATAGAAAAGGGAGGTAGGTAAAGATTCAGTAATATAAAATGAAATTTACAAATGAATCGGCACATATTAGTTTCTTATTTTTCAAGATTATGCGTATTAGTCTTTATTTTCCACAGAAGAGTTGCTTATGTAATTTTTAATGAAAATCCAACCATTTGATTATGAAAATCAAATGTAGCTCTTTACAAATAAATTATTTTCCAAATGATTTTACGAGTAATTCTTTTTCAATTAATTTGTTTAAATGCATCGCAATGAGTTGGAATACATATTAGTTTTTTCTTTCCAGGGGTTATATAAAATATTGCACTTGTTATCACCACCGACGTATTAGCAAAATTAATGCTTTTATGTAACGAAATCACCGTAAGTGCGGCCTTTTGTAATCTGAGGCATGATATTTCTTCAATTCAAAGCATGATATTCTTTCCTACCGGTATTCCTGTTTCAAACAAGTTCACGCAGCGCCCTTGGTAAATTGCATGGTAATTTTAGCCAAAGAAATAAATCGACAAATTTCGATTAATTGGGTATTTAACTTATCAGTATTTTGTCACATTCCCAACCAAAATGCCCCCTTTTAGATTTGCCGATCCGTCCAAATTTCCAGGTTGTCCGCCCCAAGAGCGGGCTTAGGTTAGTCAGGAGCAAAGAAAGTGCAACGCCTGGCCCACTCTCTCTTCCTTGCTCCAACGTCAACCACGGAGAGCCACTGATGGACTGAATCACGACACGACATGAAAAGTGGGTCTTCTCCAATAATATTCATCCATTTTATCAATGATTATCTTCAGAAGAACGTCCTAGAAAAGCCAGCCCAGTGGCCGATAACGCTAGAGCGTACAAAGAATCCTTTGGGTTGCAGGTATGGATGTTTGTGTTTGTTCTCGGAATTTAAAAAGATAATAATCATCTTGAATACTCTGGATTGGGTGAGGAAATATTAGAAATGACATAGTTATTGGCGCGTCCATAAAATCTATCGAACTAACCAACCTCTAAGAAATATTCCAAACAGGACCTGCACGTGAAGAAAGTGTTGCTGACCGTTTTCTGGACAGCACTTGGAGTAATGCACTTCGAGGTGTTACTGTTAGATCAATGTCATTTTTATGTGTACAGTGATATGCTTCAATGGACTCTTCAGAAACTCTTCAACAACAACCTTCATTAGTTAATCGCAAAGGCCGTACTGCTACAGGTCTATGCAAGATAGCATACAGCCTTTAAGATCTTGCCGTTTGGGTGGGAAACTGTGCTTCATCTCTTCGTACTCATATGACATCTCTCCCACATATTTTCATCTGTTAGATCATTGGATAATCATGCGCAAACGACAGTTTAGAGATCGTCATGCCCTCGAAATAGAGTTGGAGACTTTTTCACTTCCAAAATCAAAGTTTTTACCAAAGACATGGGATTTACATTTCCCAGCCATTCTGGATATGTTATTAATTGTAAGGGGTATTTTTTAGAAATAAATTGAATTACTAAGAATAAAAACTGTGAATTTTTAATCTAATAATTATTTGTAATATCTTACAATATAACACAATATTACCCAATTTAAAAGATAAATTTTTATATCAATAATATATACATGTATAGTAATTATGAGATATATCGTTTACTTATTCATTATTGATATTAAAAATTCATCGTTTTAATTGTTAATAGTTTGTTATATTATAGGATATTACAAACGGTTATTGTAATAAATTGAATGTTTTTTCAGTATACTGAAAATTCACAAGCACTTTTTAATGATCTGATATCATTGTTTCCTGAAATCCTATGTAAATTCGAGATAGGTGTATGATATAAGACAGGTATATGATTATGTTAGATATTTCTAAAACATGGCAGGTGACAAGTACTGAAGTACTGGATTTATTCTATTAAAAATCTTCTTTGTAGGATTAATTATTTGTTAGTCAAAAGTCATTCCACTTTTACAAAGTGTAGTCTCTACCCGAAACATCAACTTTTGTTCAGGGTCCTACCACCCTGTGTTCAATTTTAGTAAAAAAGTATTCAGAAATATAATTAATTTTATTTGTTTTATTGTACGAAATTTAATCGACGGATGGCAACTTTTTTATTTTTTTTAAATTTTTTATTTAAATTCGATTTCATTGCTAACTTCTCGAATTAATTGTTGTACAATATCGAAATTCTTAATGCTCTTTTTATTGAATAATTAACTTTTATTGATCACAATGATTATCAATCTGCCTGTAATTATTTAATTATTCAACCTGTATCACAGTTATTTTACTGCTTGTTTAAATTCTTTTTATTATTTAATGATGAGTTTTCCGAAAATTTTGATGCATATCAATATGGCGATAGCATTATTCTCATATCATTTTTTGTTTTTTAACCTTTCGTATTCGTCAAACTATAGTGGCTAGAAGAATAGTGTGGCAACGCCTACTACTCGCAATGCTACGTGGTTGATTCCCGATTTGATGATAGTAGCGGTGGCGCTGCAATCGACATAGATGCGAGTTACCGGGGAAATGAGATGGAAATCTTAGGATGACGGAGGTTTTTTTCAGCTATATTACGGGTGAGTTAATTTTCTTTATAAAAATTTAGTATAGTTTAGGTAATTGTCTTCCACAGAACTTGAGGATACTCTTTAACGTTAAAATAAATGAAAAAAATCTGCTGTTTTAAATAAGTTGAAATATAAGATCACAGATGGATGAAGGTATCCATCCATCACCTTCTATTAGATGGATGAAGATAATAGAAGGTGATGATCCATCCCTAATAAGATAACGCATGGAATATGAGTCCTTCCGAGCCAGAGGAATTAAATTTTGAGTAATTAAGCATTAAACATAGATCTGCTAAATTATGTCTAATAAAATATAAACATAAAATCTAATAATATAATGCTGTACACAGCTGGCCACCTAACAAATGATAGAAAATGAATTTTCACAGATGCTTTAGGAGAAAAAGAATTCAACACTGAGGCGTTCGCCCCTCTAACTCGGAAGGCCTCATATATGAAATGCACAATATTGAAAAATACATAGAGATACAAAGAAAATGTCTCTTTTCATATAAAATTTATTTATCACATGATTAACAACCAATTACTTTTTTATGTGATGATAAAATATTTTATATAGGTTTGAAAAAAAATAATTGTTATTATTTAAAAAAAAAAAAAGAAATATAATAAATTTGTATTTAAAGGCTGCTTTGATTGCATTTTATTATTAGATTTTCTTAGATTTTACATAAAGAAAAAAAAAATAAATGAAAAATATAGACAGCAAAGTGGCTCTTGAAATTTTAAAATGCAACAGTAAGAAGGGAGGGGTGCTATTTTATTTCAAATGAAAATCAGATGAAGAAATCGAAAAACTTATCTAAAGAAAATAACTCAGCGTGAAACGGTCTTGTATTTCTCTATAAGATAACTGAAAAAGAATAAAATCATTTGAAATTAAAAATACTGCAAAATCATCTCTAAATTAAGAACACCAAGGGGGGGGGTCGAAATATTATTAAAATGGTATATTATTAATGTTCTGAAATGAAAATGAAATAATAAATCAAATTTATAAAGTTTATGAAGAAATTAATGGAGCCTTATTGATGTAAAGCTCTGGATGTTTAGCTACTATGTTGATGTAGCTGCCATCTGGTGGTATCATCAATCGAGGAATCAGATTTGAACGTTCGCTGCCACACTATTCTTCTAGCCACTATAGTCAAACTAGCGATGGCTTCCTTTTTGTAGCGTTTCTACGATGGATCACATTTTGCTAAAGCTCTGGATAGGGAGTTTCACATTCTGCCGCTCAAGGGCGCTGAAACTAAAAAGTAGGTGACGATTTTAACGCATTGGGTCGCAACGATCGCGCCGTTTTTCAAGCGCAGTTCAAAATTTCTCCGCTCAAGGACTAGTCGTTGCCGGCTTGAAGCTCCTCAAAACCTTTAAATAACTGCGCATGTGCGTGCACTTGAAAATTTTACCTGTTCTCTGCTACGAATGCCAGGACTAAGTGATCGAATTATATTCAAGAAATGTTTGCATGAGTGAGATGGATAAACCTTGGATGATTAATATGCCGTCATCTAAAGAATAGTATTATAATATAGTATTAATCGTTCTAGGATAAAAAGGTTAATGATAAAATAAGAAATACACTAAACAAAGTGGAATAACTTTTAATTTTATTTTTATTAAGATTTTAATAATTTTTCACATTAATTTATTAATTTTTAATTTATTACAAATTAATAAATTAGTATTAATAGATAGCTCCTCTTCAATGGTGTTAGGATAAATATTTTATATTTTAAATTATATAATCTATATTTTATATTTTCGAATTAAATCAGTAGAATAAAATTTTGAAATTAAATTTTGTTTTCTTTTTATATACAATTAGCACTAACTAGCGTTAATTTTTTACAATAATAAGATAAAATAAGAAACGAACAACGTAAACAACTTTCAATTTTTTTTTTTTTAAGAGTAAGCTACATATAAGAATGCACGCTTAGTCCGTACGTTTATAAAAATTTATACAATTTTTCACGTTAATTTATTATAAATTACTCAAGTATAATTTTCTAGCCTTCAATTTTTTGTAGCTTCTTGATGAATTCTACCACAGTCCTGATATTCGCGGCTCTCTGCGAAAAAATGTTAATTGCGGTCGTATCGAATCTTAGAAGCGAAAACTAAAAAGAAATTTTTTGTGTGAAATCATTCATAGAAGCTGATCATGATCTGCTAATAAAAAAAATTGCCTTCTTCATTAATGAATTAAAGACATTTCATTAATGACAGAAAATAATATGTGTAAAAATAAAATTACTTTAGAAAAGCCTTCTCCTGAATAGGTGCTATTAATTAGTAATCAATTAATATTAATCTTAGAATGATAATTTAGTAATTTGTAATAATTTAACGAGAAAACCATTGTTTAAAATTTTAAGTAAAAAGACAATTAAAATTTTTCCACTATGCTTAGTTCATTTCTTAATTTATATTAATATTTTTAAAATTAAGGCTAGTAAAATTCTCAATGTACAATCTTAAGTTGAAAAAAAATAAAGAATATTTAATTTAATTTCAACATTTTATACAAATGATTTAACTCCATAATTTAAAATAGAGAATATATAATTTAAAATATAAAATATGTATCATTATAAATACCAAATTGACTAAAAAAAAAAAAAAAAAAGTACACTAGCTTTTTGAATAACTCGATCACTTAGTCCTGGCATTCGTAGCAGAGAACAGGTAAAATTTTCAAGTGCACGCACATGCGCAGTCATCTAAAGTTTCTGAGGAGCTTCAAGCCAGCAACGACTAGTCGCTCAAGGTCGCCAATTCGTGCTCGATGGTGGGACCAGAAATCTTAAGTGGTTCTCACTCTCCCTTATGAGCTCTTGATTATATACAGGGTGTCTTTGAATTGAGTACAGATTTTTTGGGAGATGATAGAAGAAATCCTTAGAAGTATTTTTTGTCATATGAACATGGGGTCCCCGCAGCTCCGTTTACTTACAATACTGCATTGAACAATCAAATGACAC
>JAHWFO010087633.1:183598-207127 GCA_023313115.1 Rhysida immarginata | reverse complement strand
GTTAATATTAGGTAATAAGATAGGAACAAAAATATTTCCGTCACATTATATTCATTCATAATACGTCATTCAGAATTGCTTGATATATTACATGCAATATCTTAGCTTTGAAAGATCCAATGAATCATAACAGTTCCACTAAACCAGGTGCCTTTAATCCTATTTCTTCTATCAATAATTTGACGTTGTATTCATTCATGAAATCTCATTCCATGTTGGTAAGAAGAGCGACAGCGATAGGCATGGTCCCCGGTTGGAATCCGGGTTGCAGAATTGTTCTTTCCCTTTTCAATTTGTCTTTGGAAATCTTGGAGATGTTTCTTCAGTTATTATTTTATATTTGAGTCACTCCATGTTGTTTGATATATAACAGACAATATCTTAACATTGAAAGTTCTAATGAATTTTAATGGTTCCACTAAACCAGGTGCCTTTAAAACAGTTTCGACTATCATTATATTTACGTTAAATACATTCATGAGACATCACTCCAAGTTGTTATATATATTATATGCCATATTTTAGCTTTGAAAGTTCCAATGAACCATATTGGTTCCACTAAACCAGGTGCCTTTAAAACAATTACGACTACCATTAATTTCACGTTACATTCATTCATAAGACTTCACTCCAAATAGTTTGATATATAGCATGCCATATCTCAGAATTCAAATTTCCAATAAACCATAATTGTTCTACTAAATCAGGTGCCTTTAAAACAATTAAAATAGCAATATCCACCATGACTACAATAAAAGTTTTATGCTGGTCCATCGCCTCAACCGCTTCCATCACAACAAATAAGTTGAGGTCTTGCGAGGAAGTCCCAAGACTTCCTCCATATTGATAGTCCGGTATCTTTGACCACAGGTATTCATTCATAGGTTTAAATATGGTGGTTTCAATGATCTTATATATGGAAGGGAGGATGGAGGATGGTTTCAATAAATATTCATTCTTAAATACTTGAAGTCACTACTATCGGCTGTTTAAAAACTGGGCAGATAAACGCCTTTTTCAAAGATAGAGGAAACAGGCCTTTATCCCTGGTTTTTAATACACCTGGTTTAGTGGGTCCACTGTGGTTCTTTGGTACTTGCAATGCTGATATACAGCATGTTATATATCAAACAATTTGTAGTGAAGTCTTATGAAAGAATATAATGTGAAATTTATGGTAGTCGTAATTGTTTTAAAGGCACCTGGTTTAGTGGAACAATTATGGTTCACTGGAATATTCAATGATTAGATTTGGCATGTTATATATCAAACAACTTGGATTGATGTCTCATCTTTATATATAAAAATTCAGGCTCAGGGTGCGTCTGTAAATGTTCTAAAAACTTTTGAACCACTTCTCCGATTGAGCTCATATTCTCAACATATAGTCGTTAGGTCCAGAGTAAGGTTTACATGTCCCCAAAGTAGGGGGGGAAGGGTAAAAATCATATATCTTGGTGTATGTTTGTTTGTTTACTCAAGAGATGGCGCCAAAATTTGCTTATTTTTTTTTGAAACCAAAACTGGAATAACTGCGCTGAAGCAGAACAGCAAAAAAACGTCCATTTTCCTCCGGATATGTAGTATTTTTTGCACATTTCAAGGCAGGAAACGCAAGTTTTTTGCTGCTCGGCTTTTGCGCATTTACTCCAGTTTCGGATTCAACGGAAAGGTCTATATAAAAATTCAGGGTACGTCTGTAAATGTTCTGAAAACTTTTCAACCACTTATCCTTTTGAGCTCATACTTCCACCAGATGTTCGTTACGTTCAGTAAAGTTTAAATGTGCCGAATGTCAGGTTGGCCCAATGGGGAAAGGGTAAAAAGTAGCTGTCTGACATGAGCTTAAGATATGCGCGGACAAACAATGTATGTGATGTCCTACAGTGCACAGCAAAGTTTCTGCAACAATAGGCCATAAAAATTACTTTGACTCTGGTCATGGATGAAGAAATACAGGATGGGAAACTCCATTGTTTAAAGCGTGATTTTTTTTTTCACTGGCGCTCTCTGGCCATTTGCATGGGCATTACTCTCTGTGTAGCCATGGATGAAAGAAACAGGATGGACGACTCCTATGAGTCGTGCGTGAGTTTTTTTTCAGTGGCGCCCTCTGGAGCCTTAAGTGAAAAATACCGAAACTTTTGGTTTCGCTTTGCACGGTTTCTGTTTACACACGTGTTAGAGAAGAAAAGCATGGCAGCCTATCGCAAATATTACGGAGGTGAAACTTGCGCAGCCAAAAACTGTCAAAATGCTCGAGCTAAAACTAGGAATTTATCCTTTTTTCGCTTCCCGAAAGATCCAGAGCGGTAATTTGAATAGTTCATTTTTATTTGACATGTTAATTACAATGACAGTGACAAGTTGAAATAAATAATTGAACTATTTAAAAGATTTTTCCCAATAATTAATTTAAAAACAAAATCGTAAATTACACTAATTGACAGGTTTAATTAATATACTGTATATAGAGAGGTAAATGAATTGTTGAAGTTTTAAATCCTTTAACCCTTTCAGTCCCTGTGTTCATTATAATGGACATATATGATTTTATGTAAATAGCTCTTAAATTCATGTCCAAGTATTTTTTACATATTTTTATTATTTCTAGGTTTTCTATTTATATATTACATTATAAAAATAATTTTTAAAGACACCCATCTCCATTGTGATGAACGTAAGTGGGTAATATATCGTCGTAAATTGCAATTTTAAAAAATAAGCACATGTTATTTATCAGTTTTCAAGCAAGGAAAAAATTCTGCCATTAAAAAAATGGGGTCTGAAAGGGCTACATAATTATATTAATTGCAGTTAATGATTGTTTGATGATGTTCAAATTTCGTTGTCCATAATTATTGTTTACATTCGATTTCGTTGTTTGTTACTTTAGTTGCTCGCAATGGATCATTAATTGTGATCGTCCTGATCTTGTAAACAAACAGAATCTATACCAAAAAGGCTACGTTCTCTGTGCGGATCATTTTGATTCGTCACAATTTATGAACCCTTTTGCTGAGAGGTAATGTGACAATTAAAACACGAATTTTAAGATGTACAATCAATAAAAATCAAATCAAATTAATTATTAGTATTCGTGTGGTGAAACCTAAAAAAAAACAAACCAATTGATTTGCATGCATTTTGATTTGCATGATTTATACATTGTTTTAATGTATATTTTTAATGAATAAACAAACTTAAAACCTACTGGTTTTTTCTTAATTAAAAAACTTACACATTAAAAAGGAAAATTCTTCATTTCCAGTTTCATGTCACTAATTGAGCATTTAATATTTTTATCATTATATACATTAATAAAATTAATATCAAGATTTTTTTAAAAAATAATCTTATGGGCTTATGTGACGAAGTTTTGAAATGATATTAATATTCTCCTTTATTTATAGTAAACGGCTAATTTGGAATGCCATTCCAACTTTGTTTAATGCTTCTTGTCAACCGTCTTGTAACACATCAGAGCAGCAGGAGAATGTAACAGCAGGGATGGATGAAGAGGAGGGGGGTGTAACAGCTACTGTAAAAAAAGGGAAAATTTCTCATTCCGTATCTTTGAACGAAATTAGTGAATTGGATTTTGAAACAGAAACGGAGCAAGAGACACCATCCTCATGTGATGTGCCAGAACATCCTTCGCAAGAAGCAAGCATACCAACTGAGATACTTGCAAATGTTGCAGAAACAGAAATGATGTCAGGAGACTACAATGTTTCAAGTTCTTTGGAAATTGCAAGCACATCATCTGGCATTAAGGAAGCATTTAATCTTTCTTCCGTGGCATCTACTTCAAACTTTGAGCTAACACCCCGAAAGAAAAGACTGAAGCGGCTTTTGCAGCGTGCATATTCACGAGCAAGCAGGCAGAAAAAAAGGACTAATATGCTTAATATGAAAATTTCAAAACCGCAACTTCTGCAATATGCTTCTCAACATTTGAATGGCTATGCACTAAAATTTTTTGAAATGCAATTAGACTTATCAGGAAAGCCTGTGCATGGAAGAAGATGGACATCAAATATGAAGAAGATGTGCTTGAAGATGTTTTTTCATGGACCAAAAACCTTTCGATTTTTACGCAAGATATTTCATTTACCTGCTGTATCAACCATGCGTCAGTGGCTACAAGAAATCCCCTGTGAACCAGATATTCAGGAAGAATACTTTGACATGTTGCGTAACAAGGTTTCTGCAATGTCTGATTCTCAAAAACTGTGTGTGCTCGTTTTGGATGAAGTAGCATTGAAAGCAGGTTTGCATTACAATCAGAGTCGAGATTTTGTTGAAGGTTTTGAGGATATGGGGAATTATGGAAGGACGAGACAAGCTGCGGACCATGCAACAGTTTTTATGGTACGTGGTTTGACTCAAAATTGGTCTCAACCACTAGCTTTCTACTTTGTTCGAAATGCCATGGAAGGAGAAATTTTAGCGAAAGTCATAACAGACTTAGTGTCAAAACTGTTAAGCATTGGACTGAATGTTAAAGCTGTGGTCTGTGATTTGGGCAGCAACAATCAAAAAGCCAGAAGAAAATTGAATGTATCATTAGAAAAGCCATATTTCTTAGTGAACAATAGTAAAATATTTTTTTTTATGATCCACCACATCTCATCAAATGTTTACGTAATATGCTGCAAAAACACAACATCTTATGGAATGGACAGACTGTCTCATGGAAACACGTTTATCATTTTTTCAGAAACGAACAAGAAAGCGATTTAAGGTCTGCTCCAAAGTTAACAGAATCTCACTTGAATCCTGTTGCATTTGCAAAAATGAAAGTCAAATTAGCCACGCAAGTATTTAGCCACAGCGTTTCAACAGGCATGTGGTTTCAGATATTACTTCAGAAGCTGCCACCTGAAGCCATGAATACTTCAATGTTTATAGAAAAAATAGATCAGCTGTTTGACACTCTAAACAGCAAGAACTTCAGTGATGTTAAAAACATGCGATGTGCAATTAGGGATAACAGCCATCACCTGACATTTTTAGAAGAAATGTTGACCTTTTTTGGTCACTTACAAGTTCTTGATGTGAAGACTCAACCGCCAAGCATCAAAGGATGGCAGCTAACAATTACTTCTACTCTAATGTTATGGAAAGAATTGCGTTCTACACAAGCTGTAAAATTCTTGTTGACATCTCGACTCAATCAAGATTGTTTGGAGAACCTTTTCTCTAAAATTCGATTAGGCGGAGGAAGCTGTGATAATCCAACAACCAAACAGTTTCAGTTTGTGCTCAGGAAAATTATTGCAGCTGGTATGATGTCAATGCCCGAAGGAAAGAATTGTGAAGATGATCTAGATGAGCCACTCCTCTTGTTTTGTGAAAGTGCAAAGCTTAGTAGCATAGAACAAGAGAATATTCCGGAACATCATTCTGAAGAAGAAACTGAAGAAATTGAGGAGCCCAAGACAACAGAATTTTCTGAAAATGAGAAAAATATATTGACCTATATCAGTGGATATATAGAGTGGAAAGTGAGTGCAAAACACTCTTGTGAGCCATGCAAAAGAAAGCTTATCAAAGATAACAGGATGATGACTTCAAGTAATGAATTGTTAACTATTTTAAAAGGATCAAAGAAAGTAGAACACAGTCAGTGCGGAGCCCTGCATCTACCTACATCAAGTTTCTCCAAGTGTGTGCAAGCGATGGAAACTGTATTTAATGATGTAATTCCAAATGTAATATGGCAGGTTAATGTTAGGTCAACTGTCATCGAAAAATTGAAAAGCGTGGTTCGTGAATATATGAAAGACATGTGTCATGAAACTTATGAAAAGGTAGTAAACATCTTTTTTCAGATTAGAATACATCATATGCTGAAAATCAAAAACCAAGAGCTTCGTGCTAAAACGCAACCACAAAGAAAGCAAAAACAAATAGCAACAGTTAAACATCTTTAAATTTCTTAACATTTCAGCGGTAATTTAACTAAAATAAGACACGTAGTTTCATAAATTGTACGCTTTTTTGTATATCAGTATCCATGGCAAGAGTGAAGTGAAAATAGAGGTCTTAAAAGTATGAAAATTTTGTTACATACGTGGGTTTCTTATGTAAAAAAACAAATGTTGTGATTTTTTTTGTTAATTTTATTGTAAAAACGAATATGTATATGAAGGAAGCATGGATGACATAAGAAAAATGATATGTGGTGACGAAACATAATTTTTTTAAAATTTTTTATTTAATTTTATATTTGTGAAGATTCTCCTGAATATATAATACAAGGTGTCTTTTTTTTTTTAGTAAGTACTGTTTTTGATATAAAAAAAAAAAATCAATCAGCAAATCAGACGGCCGTTTTTTATGAGGATGGAATTTAAAAGCTGGTCGCATGATACGCAAGTGCCTTAATATAGGTGGAAATTTGTTGAAAAGTAGATTAAGGTCTAGGCTTTCATGTAAAAATTAAGGTGTTAAAAAAAATTGGTTGTATACTTGTTTTTTTTTTGTTGTTGTTGTTGTTTGTTTTTTATCTGAAAACGATACTTACTTAAAAAACATTTATTTATATCATTGAGTTCTTTTGAATTTTTTTGTATTAAAGTTTTGATATATATATAATTAATTATTTTATTGAATTAGTTTACTGAAATATTAAGTTGTGGAGTTAATTATGATTTTTATTAAATTACATACGATTCTTTAAACAATTTAATTATATACGTATAAAGTTTTACTTTAAAAATTATATTTAAAATTACATTAAAAGATATCAAAATGAAAATGGAAATAATGAAAATGAAAATATTTATTCCTTAAATCATAACTGTACACATGATCTAAATATATATTATAAGTTTCAAAGAAATTCCAGCAGTTTCTGATCTAGCAAATTGTCAAAAATAACCGCTTCCTCTCTCCGTAAGCAGACGACAGATGCTAGTTTTTCATGCAAGAATCCAGATGTCGCTCTGAAATCAAACTTGCTGGGGAAGTATAGGGAGTCGTCCATCCTGTTTCTTTCATCCATGGTGTAGCTGACGACTTTACTTTACCTTATTGGCCTCAATGGCTCAGTGGTTGCATGATCTCATCTAATCAACACATCCTAGACAGAAGGCCTGATAACGGAAACGCCATATATTGTTACATCATCATTAGTCGACCAAATTTAGGGCCTATTATTGGGAGAAATAGGATTAACAATGGCCGAATAATGATGATGTAACAGTGCATGACGTTTCCGTTATCAGGCCTTCTGTCTAGGTGATGTTGCTCTAATTCCCATAGATGTGGCTTCGATCCCGGCAGAGGACGATGAGGATTTTTTCAGGGGAAAAAATCTATGTATGTATGTATGTATGTATGTATGTATGTATGTATGTATGTATGAATACTAGCTGTTTTACCCGGCGTTGCTCGGGCTCTTTTTTGAAGAAATGTTGCAATTTCTGTGAGTTAATATCCAAAAAATGAACACGTGAAGTAAGATTAGAAAATTTTTAGAAAGAATTCGTGTTTTATGTTTTGCTAAAGGGCCCTATTTGGAAACGTCATCCATTGGGAACTTTTTCAAAAATATCTTTTTGAATTTTGAACATGAATTCTTTCTATTTAAATTAAAAGCTTTTTTCGTAGGTTCTGGGTCAAATTCGAAAAAATTTTGATTCATCTGAATGTGAATGTACAGCTAAAATGAACACATGAACAAAGTTTCATGAATGAATATAACGTGAAATTAATGGTGGTCGTAATTGTTTTCAATACACCTTGTTTAGTAGAACCATTATGGTTCATTGGAACTTTCAATGCTAACATTTGGCAAGTTATATATCAAACAACTTGGACTGACATCTATTGAATGTATATAATGTAAAATAATGATAGACGAAATTATTATACAGGCACCTGGTTTAGTAGAACCATTATGGTTCATTGTAACTTTCAATGCTTAGATTTGGCATGTTTTATATCAAACAACTTGGACTGATGTCTCATGAATGTATATAACGTAAAATTAATGATACTCGAAATTGTTTAAAAGAAACCTGGTTTAGTGGAACCAGTATCGTTCATTGGAAATTTGAATTCTGAGATAAAGTACAATTTGGAGCGAAGTCTTATGAATGAATATAACGTGAATTTAAATTTAAAACGGATGTAGTCTCCTTATAATGGGGAAAATCGTGAAATAATAAAAACAAAATTAAAATTAAAGTCACCAATCTTGAAGGAACTTGGGAGATGAAAGAAAACTCAAGGATGTAGTCTATTGAAGATGTTGTTGATGGTAGAAATAAAACCAGTCTATTGAGGATGTAGATGAAGTTCTTGTGCAGATAATGTTGATAGGAGAAAACGATAATCTTGAAGTACAGATGAAATTTTGAAGGGTTGATCCTAATTTTTGGGATAAATTTCATATAAAAACGTTTTCGAGAATTTTATTCTCATCATCAGTTGATTTTAAAAAGTAGTGTCCATTTATTGTTTATTTCTATTGATTGTTTGGCTAAATTTTTAAAATTGGTGACTTTAATTTTAATTTTGTTTTTATTATTTCACGATTTTGCCCATTATAAGGAGACTACATTCATTTTAAATTTAAATTAATCATTTAAACTCCTTAAATCAATAATATAACGTGAAATTAATGGTAGTCGTAATTGTTTTAAAGGCACCTGGTTTAGTGGAATCAATATGGTTCATTGGAACTTTCAATGCTAAGATATGGCATGTTATATATAAAACAACTTGGAGTGACATCTCATGAATGAATATAACGTGAAATTAATGGTAGTCATAATTGTTTTCAACACATCTGGTTTAGTGGAACCATTATGGTTCTTTAGTACTTTCAATGTTGAAATATAGCGTGTTATATGTCAAACAATTTGGAGTGACGTCTCATTAATGTATATAACGTAACATTAATGATAGTCAAAATTGTAATAAAGACACATGGTTTTGGTGGAACCATTATTGTTCATTGGAACTTTCAATGCTTAGATTTGGCATGTTGTATATCTAACAATTTGGAGTGATGTGTCATGAATGTATATAACCTAAAATTAATGATAATCGAAATTGTTTCAAAGACACCTGGTTTAGTGGAATAGTTATGGTTCTTTGGAACTTTCAATGCTAAGTTATGGCATGTTATATATCAAACAATTTGGAGTGACGTCTCATGAATGTATTTAACGTAAATATAATGATAGACGAAACTGTTTTAAAGGCACCTGGTTTAGTGGAACCATTAAAATTCATTAGAACTTTCAATGTTAAGATGTTGTATGTTATATATCAGACAACATGGAATGAATACAACGTCAAATTAATGATAGTGGAAATTGTTTCAAAGGCACCTGGTTTAGTAGAACCATTATGATACATTGGAACTTTCTTAGCTATTAAAATATGATATACTTATAGTTAACAACATTCAGTGATGTGTAATTATGAATACAAAATAAAGTTAATGATAATTCAAATTGGTTCCAAGGTACGTGGTTTAATAATATGATTATGGTCTATTAGAAACTTTTCAATATTAACATAGGCCAGTTGAAAAATATTGTTGTATTGTTTAGTTTAGCCTTTCGGTACTTGGTTATCTCATTCTTTTATGGTTTATTAATTCTAAACTTTGTTCATGTGTTCATTTTACCTGTACATTCACATTCAGATGAATCAAAATTTTTTCGAATTTGACCCCGAGCCTACGAAAAAAGCTTTCAATTTAAATATAAAAAATTAATGTTCAAAATTTTAAAAAAAAATTTTCTTTGAAAAAGTTCCCAATGGATGGCGTTTCCAAATACGCTCCTTTAGCAAAATATAAAACATGAATTCCCTCTAAAAAATTCTAATCTATCCAACATTTCATCAAAAATGAGCTCGAGCAACGCCGGGTAAAACAGCTAGTTATAGATATAAAAAGCAAGAAAATAAAAAACATTTTTTATTTTATCTTTGCAACAATGTCTAACAATTGAAATTGGGAATTTAATTAGACACGCCCAGTTTTTCTTTCGTTGCACAGCGTATAATATACCTTCAACCACAGTCAATAGATATTCGAGCTTCGGCCATTTTCCATTGTTTCGAGAAGCTAAAGAAAACAGTTCGCGCCAGGTACCGCATAGAACGAATCAGGGCCGACCGTGACCTGCGAAAGAGGTTTTTCATTGAAACTGAAAATGAAAGTAAATTTTCTGTCTGTCGATAGGGCAGCATTGCAGGCGTTTTTGGGCCGAAAGTACATACAGCGCCATTTTTTAATAGAGTTCCCGCCCTATTGGGAGCTAGAAACGTTAGCTTCATTTTAACAATGGGAGCTCGATGACCATGAATATCTATAGACCGTGATTTTAACGACTAAATTCAGAAAGAAGAAGCATCATTTCCAATGAAATTAGGAAATATCGCCAATGTCTTCCTGGGTTGTCAAATTTTTTATCATAATTATTAATACAAGTCTGCATTAAAACTTATTTAACTATTATCAGCATAGAGAATATAATAAACTTTAATTATTAGTAAGGATGTATTAATTTTCGTGAACTCTGTTGATTTTTAAACCCTATTCAAAGTGAACGCACGAATCTTATTTTTAACAGCATCGCGAAAGGTTTCGGTTTCAACGAGATGCTGGCAGCACGTTAAAATCCCCCTAGTTTGTGCGTGATGATGGGACCAGCTTTAACATGGAAGAAACTCACTCTCCCTTATGAGCTCTTGATTCTACAAATTAAATTTTGTCTTTCCATAACGGTAAAAATTTCTCCGTCGCTTTAAAAAAGTGTCTCTTTTCATCATTTTTTCTGTATAGATAACCACTCTGACATCCTGGCACGAAACAGTGGTATTTTCTCGTTCAAAAATTAAACTTGTGCACGATGACTGTGATAAAGCGTGTATTCCTATGAAAGATTGCCTGCTTTGTTTCCACAAGGTGCGATTTCGACGCCGCCCTGGTGCGCGACCTTGACTACAGTAAGGGCGCGTTCGGCATGTGCACACTAAACGCACCTAATGACATCACTCAGTGCGAGCGGTGAAAAAAGTGTAGTGCATTTTGTGTGTGTCATGAAAAACAGGAAAGAGCACGAAAGTGGGATGTTCACCTCACCCGTGCTACCATGAATAGTATGCGTACTGCTGAAAATAAACTCATCATAACATCTCCATTCATATAACACGCCGAAATCGATCATTACACAGGTAGATTTCAATGTCAGTTTAAACGATATGCAGAATTCAATTATTTTTATACCTGTTGGCTCTTTAACGGTAACTAAAATTCCGAACTATCTATCGCTACATTTCAAGCTCTAGGGCAGCGCCATCTTGCAACGCACTAAACGACTCTACTCCTAACCTAGGGTCATTTAGTGCGCGCACGAAACGCCCGGTAGTACGCGCACTGGCGATGACGAACACGACCGGGTTCCATGACGAACACGTTAGTGCGTTTAGTGCACGCACAAAGACGTTTAGTGCGCGATGTCGAACGCGCCCTTAAACTCATGGTAAGAGAACAAAGGCCGTGCACTGACCAGTTAGATTGAAAGACCATGCTTGAAGCAATTTGGGAAGCTCCATGCCAACTGTCATGGCCGAAAGTGAGTGAAGATGATGGCTAAATATGAGAGTAGCTGATTAATAATTCTTTCACTTGCCGATCATGGAGTGATAAGTTTATCTTTTCGTTTACTTAGTATTTGAAGTATTTTATTATATCAAGAGCTCATAAAGGAGAGTGAGTCTCTTCCATGTTAAAGCTGGTCCCATCATCACGCACAAACTAGGGGGATTTTAACGTGCTGCCATCTAATGGCGTTTGTCAGCATCTCGTCGAAACCGAAACCTTTCGCGATGCTGTTAAAAATAAGACTCGTGCGTTCACTTTGAATAGGGTTTAAAAATCAACAGAGTTCACGAAAATTAATACATCGTAACTAATAATTAAAGTATATTATATTCTCTATGCTGATAATAGTTAAATAAGTTTTAATGCAGATTTGTATTAATAATTATGATAAAAAATTTGACAACTCAGGATATTAACGATATTTCCTAATTTCATTAGCTTCTTCTCTCCGAATTTAGTCATTGAAAGCATATTAATAAAAAATGTTTTTATTTTCTTGCTTTTTATATGTATAATAATTGTATATAATTGGATAATTGAAATGCATATACTTTTCTGAAACAATAGTAATAATTAAAATATGATAGCATTATTCTGCCGTTTCTTCTAATAAATAGTAAAAAAAATTCCAAAATTACTTTACCTGTGACATAGAAGTAATATTAAATTCGAGAATTTAAGGTCTAGCTAAGTTATTAGTAACGTAAATTATATCGGAAATTCATTTAATTCTTTCCAAATTTACGTCTATTTTATTGCTCAAATATTGAATGATTTAGTACCTCAGCCTCGACAAAACGGTTTCACGTGTGCGTGCCCATGTCACAATGCTTAAAAGATGATCATGAAAGTAGCAGTTTATTCATTCCTGACGAATCAATTGATCTATGACATGCATTATTTTGGTTTTCTTTACGGTCACTGTTTTAGCGTGTGAATTCGAAAAAGGGGTCCACGAAAAAGCCTGAAAAGTTGATACAGCCGAGCTAAGACTTTGATGGTCGTATTTCAAAACCTTTATTTGAAACAGTTAATCCGTTTTCAAGTAATCGTGCAAACGGCGACCGGATAAACGTACAGTCCAAGAGTGCATTTTGCTAAATATCATAATAAATAGCGCTATTTATTCGCTCGAATTTTTGAGTAGATTTACCACTACCAACCGAAGTACCCTATTTTCGAAGATCACGGAACATTATATCAACGGACAAATGGACCATGACTAACCTACTCTGAAAAATAATAAAATACTGTCCTGAACTTTAACAAACATTTTATGCAGTAACCGATGTATTCCCAACAATTTTCTAATGCATATAAATAAATAAATAATTTAAAAATCAGTTCGTCACACATCATCTGGTCTGAAACTTTTTTCAATGCTTCAAATCGTCACATTCATTTCGCTCACTATCATTTTGACACTCAAGTCAATTTGACTCCTTCCGTTCGTTTAGTCAAGTCATTATATCCGTACGCCCCAGAATCGATTTGACTCAGTAGACTGGACAGATTCAGCAAATTACATTGAAATGGTCACGTTCATTTCGTCCCAGAATCGTTTCGCCACTCTGTCGAATTGACACATTCTGTTCGTCACATTCACTTCGTCACTTCACGTATTCAGTCAGCTACAAAAAGGTTATGAATTATTAACATGTAGCCGTGATAACTGTAGTCCCTTGTTCGAATCCAGGTCGCGGAATTTTTCCTTTTTTTTCATTAATATCTTTAGCTTATGTTTGGAGAATTAAATCCAGTTTTAATTATTACTTATGTTCCAATTTTGTTTAATTATTTAATTAGGTTGAAACCCCAAAAATACAATCTACTGAATCCCGGATAGCGTTGCGCTCCTTACTTTTGTTATAATAAATTTTATTGTGTGGGCGACATAGAAAGTAAACTTCTTATAGCGATAACAAAAGCTGAATCGCTCTATCCAGTAAAATCTTCTGTGTGAAAATTGATTTCCAGTGGTTTTGTTTGCGTTAGCATCCAAGTTTCTCACCTTATCTTATAGTATGATTCGCCTTGATGGGGTTCGATCAGAAGTCCCGGTTTTTCAAAAAAAAATGTAAATTTCGAACTTCAAAATCTAGACATTGCTAAGTCTTTCCGAGATAATTTTTATATATAAAACTACTCTTAATACCCGGCATTGCTCGTGTTTTAATAAAAAGAAATAAGCTATAACTAAAAACTAAACAGTGAAAACTAATTAAAAAACGTGTCAAGAACAGTTTTTAATTAAAAGTATTTATTCTGTTGAACAAAGCAAAAAACTTAAGTTCAACACAAACCCATACAAAACAAGGAATTAGTTAATGCAAAGCTTCCAAATAAATAATGTTCTTAGTGAAACCGTTTTGATTAAAGTAGATCTAAAGATTATGTGGATTGTCAACACGTGAGCAACCAACATATAGCTGGCCATAAGAAATTCAAGAAGACTTTATATAAAGTCCAACAACCTTAAGCGATTGTGCTGAGACTTATTGATTGACATAGCAAAACTGAGCTTAAGGGGAAATTGCAGTCTCTTGAACTGAAATGGTAAATCTGTGTCTGATGGGATCAGCGGGATTCTTGGAATGAACACAATTTCAGTTTTGTATTTCGCTATGATGACCATAGTGATGACCTCGATAACATGAGGCTTCATGCTTTTCATGACTAACCTTGTTTCATTGCACAATCGTGGAAAGTCCAAGTTTCTCAGCAGTATGACTGAGCTTTTACTTGGAGGATTAGGTTGTGCAGTGGCATTCCAGGTGGCTGGACAAAGTTTAGAAACTCAGATGAAACCTCTACAGCTTCATCCTGATTGACAACAGTGTCAATAGATCGAAAAGAACTTGCTGGTTCAGGTAATATTTTTAGCAGATCTAGATTGATTTTTTCTATCAGATCCAGTTTGATTTTTTCATCTTCATCATTTTGTGGAGCCAAAATCGCACGCTCACACAAACAGGTGGAAGGAGTAGTTGTTGTTCATGCTAGAAAAGACTTTGGCCTAGAGCTCATCTATTGTGCCAACCATCTCTTCACATGGTAGTTGATGCATGTTGAGCTGTTGGTAAAAAAATAAGGCAATCCTCTGCTGCCAGTGGCAAGTACTTGCTGTGAAAAGTGCACAGCTGTTAAATCTTCAAACAGACGGGCTCTCCTGGTGGTCTTCAGTTCCAGTTTCTGAACATGTTGTTAAAGAATGGAGCTCTTCAAAGCAGCATTCAGCTCATCAGCCTTTGTGCCTTTTGGGATGACGATTCCCGTCTGTTGAAAGTCTCCTGCAAGTTCCACAGTCACTCCTCCCATGAGACTGTCACTGCCTCTGATGTCATTCAAAGTCTTGTCAACAACTTCCAGCGTCTTGCGATATGACATGGTGCACACATTCCAAACAATGAGCCGTGTTTATTGGAAAACCATGGCCTTGCCTAAATTCCTTGAAATGTTACATATTGAGGAATCTGTTTTGGCCAAGTTCAAAGGAGTCTTAAAAGCTGAATGTGCAGTCCTGCCTCCAGTGTGAAATGCTGCTGCAATGCCAGATGATGCTACAGCAAGATATGCAGTGCTGCCTGCTCTTTGCGAGAAAAAGTTGACCAGGAAGGTTTTTCCTGTGCCTCCAGGCACATCAAGAAAAAAAAGTTTTCCAGTCTGTCTTCTGACAGCATTAATTATCCTGTTGTAAGCAGTTCTTTGGTCATCGAGTAGCTTTCGTTCATTTTCTGCAACAAAACCCTCTAGTTCATCTATCTTTTTCTATGTATGTATCTTCAATCTATCTTATTATTGTATTCCCCCTTAACGTGGTTAAAGAAATAAGATTTCCCTTAAAAAAGAGAGTCAGAATGTGGCGGGGGGGAGGGGGATAAAAAAGCGTTATAACTCCACCATGACCTTGACCTTGGATCAATTTGGCCTGCCTAAAACCTTCCCAGGGTCAACCTTAATTACCATGCAAAATTTCATCAAGATTAGACCAGCCATTTTGGAATGCATAGCGAACAGACAGACAGACATACACAGAAATTTTATATAGATTGATTCGCTTCTAGTAACAGTATTGTAGCGTGACTTCGCAAAGGATTATGGGTTAAACCACCGTTGATTACAAACAGATTACAAACCAGTATTGGTAATTTATCATTTTATTTCATGCGCTTATCCTTTATGGGACATTAATAATAAAAATTAAACAATGGAAAATGCTTTTTAAACTGGACATACCCCTGTTAAAGTGCAAACACTGATGTCAAACTTGATGGCCGAGAGCGTTAAGGTTTAGGTCTTTTGGCTTTCGCGATGATCAGTTAGGTTAGGTTCTTTTCTGGCGCGGATGTTTTCTCACTCTTATGATGAGCTTGCAATTTTCATTTGCCAGAGTATAGGGTTATTGGCCAATTCACTTTAAATTAACTATGCTTTTTCAGTGCTTCATAGATTTGGAAAAACCTCATCCTGCAGTGGATTAATAATGGTTTTAAATGACGGTGATGATACACTGCCTAGCCAAAATAAAGTCGCCATCGAATATGCAATATGCAAATACTAAGCAGTCAGTCACAGGCATACTACTGTGTGCGAAATACTTCCTTTATATTGTGCTGCATTAGTTTATCGCTTTATTTGTTTTGAAGAAAGATGTATGTGGACGCAGCACATGGTCGCGGAAAGATGTCACCGAGTTTCAGAAGGAGCAAATTATCGGCTTATTCCGAGCAGAGAAAACAAGCAAAAGAGATTGCGGCAATTACTGGGATTAAGTAAAAAGTGTTCAACAATTAGTAAAGCCTTGGAAGGAAAGATTTGAATCATCAACCCCGAGTAGTAACTGTGATCGGAAAAAAATTCTGACTAATCGTGACTGGAGGTTATCAAGACGCATGTTGAAGGAAAAACCGAAGAATTTGTACACGAGACCTGACAGAAAAGTTTAACAAGGAAATCAGAAGCTTATCCATCCACACAATGCGACGAAACTTTAAGGACTATAACTAAGCAACTGCTCTGCCACAAGATATCCGATTTTTAGTAAAAACAATAGGAAAAGATGATTACTGTTCGCCCGGGAGGAGAAAAATTGGTAAATGGAGCAGATGAAAAAAGTCATTAGGTTTGATGAAGCCAGGTTTACCCTATCCTACATACAAGGATTGCTCGAAAAGCTGTAACTTTTTTATTTGGTGACCAATTTTCAAAATTCTTTTTATATCTGATACTTACATTTGTCCTCAATATAATGCACTATTTTCCAGTAGACAGAGTCCTGATCCCTTTCCATGCATTGCGCCACCGCATGAATAATCGGATGAACCCTTCGGAGCAGAATTCCGGGGTTGTTGTCGACACGAGAATTGAATGGCATCTTTCACCTCATCATTAGAACGCAACTCATGTCCCTTAAGGTGCTCTTTATTCTTTGGGAAGTGGTGAAAGTCACAAGGCGAAAAGTCTTCCATCTTTGACCTGTACACGCTCCAACGCTTCTGGGTGCGGGGATCGTATGCGGGCGAGCGTTATCGAGCTATAGAAGAGGGTCCAAAGCTGCTATTCAATCCTGGTGTCGACAAAAAACCCGGAATTTTTCTCCAACGGGTTCATCCGACTAGTTAAGCGTTGGCGCATTGCATGGAAAGGAATGAGGACTATGTCAAAAAGTGAATAGTGCATTACACAGAGGACAAATATAAGTATCAGATACAAAAAGAATTTTGAAAATCGCTTAAAAAATAAAAAAATTACAACTATGGAGGCATTACTTTTTGACCCACCCTCATAGATGATGAGCGCATCAGGGTAAGAAAAGAAGCACCTGTGGAAACTCTGCGATGATCTGGGTTTGCTTCTGTTGCTGTGGTCTGTATTCTGCAATGTTATGCAGCCGAGTGTCTGAATATGCTGGATGACCAGGTCATTCCATTCTTGGACGAGTTTCTTTTTTCTGATCGAACTGGAGTGTTCCAGGAAGACAACGCCAGGATACACCAAACTTGAATTCCAATTGATGGTGGTTTTTCCCACTGAAATTGACTTAAAAACTCATGATTCGAGAAAATACAGTACATTGAAATTAAAAAAAAATCCTTCTTTACATGTGTCCCTATGTAAATAATTTTGTGCAGCTAACTACTCTGAAATGGCAAAATGTAGAACCGAAGGAAACTAATACACTATTAGAGGGAATGTTAAACTTATGAAAATGGGTTAAGTCTTTTATGATATAATTTTGTTAAAAAAAATAAAGAAATATTGTAGCATTTATTTCAGCGAAAAAAAGTTAATAGAGTCACTATAGGCAGAGACTCCTTTCATTGAGGCAAATAATACATTCTTCAATAATTCTTTGGATAGTCCCCTCAAAAGTATCCGCATCGTCATCAATCCTTCAACATTTGGCATAGATGTTTACAAGGCAGGGTAATCATTCTTTTTAAAATTATGCCGGGTGAGTTAAAAGTCTGTTACCCCCTTCCTATCTTGGATACCCATGTAGTTACGCAAATTCCAATACAAGGAATGATTAGGAACTGGAGGGTACTCTATCTGATGGAGCACCTTTCATCATCTCAAATATGCAAATTAAGGCACATCTAAATTCTATCTCGAAAACTGTAAGAGATACACAAAAAAATTCTAATTGCACGTTTGTTCAACTGCAAATTCCAAACAAAACAAAAAAAAAGTTCACCAAAATCCGATGAGTTGATCACTCACAATCCTCATTGTAAGCTCATTGGACGACTTCAATGTGGCATACAGAACAGGTCGAGTTGACTGCTAGACAAAATGATTCTAGGACAAAGTGAATGATGTGACGGGAAGTGATTCCGGCACAAAGTGAATGATGTGACGAAATGATCTGATAACGTTTTTGTTTCGAGTTTGTTTTTTTTATAAAACGCTAAAACTTTCCTCTTCAGTTTTCCCATCGAATAGGGTAGACCCAGTGACGTGATGTTATTTTAACTGAAGAAACGAAACAAAACGCGAACTTCTACCACGGAAATTGCCGAGAAATTTCGACAGTTTTCGGTTGATAAGTCGCTCGCCGATAAGAATTTCTGCTGAAGGGTTTTAAGGATTTCTTCGGTTGAATGCGAGCTGAGGAGCGTAACAATTTTCCTCCCCTCGGAAAGAATGGGATAGTCTGAACATAGACGAAACAAAGCCAGCGAAATTATAAACAACACGATTCGTTCGTTCGTTATAATCTTCGGTCGCATGCAAGCAGAGAAGCGGGAAACTTACAATTTTTGATTTGCGTGGTCAAATTCCAAACTCGATTCTCTAATTTTGTCATAAATCACTTTCTCATTCAGTCAGCTGAACCGATCCAATTCGTCACATTTATTTCATTGCAATAACTCAGGCCAACGATGAAAAATCATCTTGAATGAATTTGCCTTATTCTTATGGTTTTTTTTTTTGTGCGCTGAATCATCTGCTTTTAGATTTTTTTCTTCACGTCAGGTTTCCGAGTTACGCACATAGGGACTGACATGTAAAAAGTAATTGGCGTGACGAGAAGCGGCTGCAATGTTAAAGTATCCATATTTTTGGGCCACAAGGAAATTTATTAGGCCCCAAACTCTGAATAATTAAAAAGTGTTTCATGGATAAAGAAATCTGTGGGTGAGAGAAAAAAAATCCGAGATTCGGATTCAGCACAAAAGAAAGCGTACGAGAATCAGGTCTTAACGTTACAAATGAATTTTAAATGTTTTTTTTTTTTTGTTGGCCTGTGTAATTCAAACCATTCTTTTTGTAATAGATTTACTACTTCATTACTCAACAAGAACAGTTTATTGTTATTATCAAAAATGAATTCATTATGTTCAAATGCATAGAAATTAAATTCAATTTTAAATTAAGACTAAAGCTACACAAATATATTTTTATTTATTTATTTATTTTTTTGGAAAACTACAATTTTTAATTCTACAGGTTGACCCAAACTTATCCAGCATAATTGTTTAGGAACATTGTATGGTTCAAATGGAACAAAAATGTCCTATAAACATTATATCTGGTTTCGATCGTGTGTGAGACATCGACGTCTGAACGATCCGGTCTCCCTGAGAACTTTGTGTACCCTTAAAAACACCTCTCGATGTGGATGACGCCTATGAGAAAATGCACCCGCGTACAACCTTCTGGCTTCTGCAGCGGTACCAGCAGTAAAAATGAATATTCGCATATTCTTCTTTTGTTAAAATAAACGCCATAATGAACTTCGACGCTGTGTTGCAGAATACGAGCAATTGCTCAAATCAACGGCCAAGTCAATGAAATATCTTTCACACGTGTTACGGCGATTCCTCTTTCTGTTTGGCATGCAAAACAGGAGAATATATTTAAGAATAAATAAGTAAACGTACGATTTTTTCTAGGAAAAGACTCTTAATAAAAGAAAATAGACAAACGTCGATATCTCACACACGATCGAAACTAGATGTAATGTTTATAGGACATTTTTTGTTCCATTTGAACCATACAATGTTCCTAAACAATTATGCTGGGTCACCCTGTATAAATATGCACACTGTTTTAAAAAAAGAGAAGAGAAATGGTTTATTTAAAAATAAAAATTATATTTAAAGGAGAATTATTTCATACTGAAAAACTGCGCACTTATGACTTGAATATAATACATTATAAACTGAAAATGTACGGGTATAAACATTTTAACCGTCATAACCGTTTATTTACATGGTGGCGCATAAAAATGTTAAAAAATTGAGTTTTTGTTAATGATGGATGTAAAAGAAAAAAAAAACGAGACCCGAAAAAATTCTGGAATAAAAAGCAAATTGGACACATAATAGAAAGACCCTGAAAAAAAAAGCTGACATTTCGGATAGAATCCTTGGTCAAGGCAAAATAAAAATGAGGTTTTTGTTAGGTAATTAAATAATGAGAAGAAGTAAAGGTCTAGGATTATTATATGATACTATACAACTAAATTTTAATAATAAAATGGTGCTGATAAATTATTTTATTTATCAAGCATTGCTTTCTTTAAAAAAAAATTAAAAACAATATTTGATAGGAAAAAGTTTAAGACCTATCACTTCTATCCCCCCCTCCCCATTTTAGCGGCTTATTCCATTTACATGATCAGCCATGTACAGTCGTCAAAGGGAAATAATCCACACTTGACTTTTACTCTAGGTTTTACCGTTTCAATATTAATTTATTTTTAATAATTTAATATTACATTTAAAGTTAACATTATTGAGATTATTAAATTTAAATAATTATAATTAAAAAATCTATTAAAACAAGACATTAGTATGAAAAGTAATATTAAGTATTAAACTCGTGTGGATTATTTCCTTTGGTTGACTGTACTATTACGTCGCATGCGAATATATGCAAAGTGTGGATAATTATTTGACTTTAAATTGGCAAAATACAAGCCCATCTATCAGAAAGGGCAGACTCGCCAAGAAGTGACAGACCCGCAAAACAACTTTTAGACTGCACCGCATTATAGTGCGAAAGTGAAAGTGACATGAAATATGTGAAATTAATGAAGAACGTAGTGTAAGTATCAATTGGGAAAGTGTTTCACGCCGCTCGAATAATGCTGAAATTCGAGTAACGAAACCTTTTATCTTCACCAAAAATCGTAAATCTAGACTAGAATTTGCTATACTCATTTGTCATGGACATCTAAAATGTAGCGCAAAATCTTGTTTTCTGATAAAAACAAGTTTCAACTATTTGGCAGTGACAGAATAAGAAATATTCGACTGTGTTAATGGTCAAAGATTTAATCTTGCACATCAATTGCCAAAAGGGACAATTACGTGATGAAGCGAGGGACACAATGCCTAACCCTACATTGCGTTAGGTAATGTATATTGGCTTTGATCAAGCCAATATTTAGGTTAGCTCTAAAAAACTTATTAGAAAGGGCTGTTAAAGTAGATAAATTAGCCATAAGAACATTGTAACTGGTAATAGAGACTAGCGAAGCCATAAGTATATAACAAAATAAAAACCAAATTACCTTAACTGTGGATAAATAACATCAATGGTAACACAAAGAGCCAAAACCGCTTTTCCACAACAAAATATTTATTACGCCTGGATACGTATTTCGGACGCTACGCGTCCATTTTTCAACAAGACTGAATGTTACAGTGTGCCTTAGGGCTATTTATATATAATAGGGACCAATCAGGTTCCTTTACAAGTGGATAAACATTTTCGCAAAGCCAATCAGGTAAATTACAGCCAAGAATACAGAATAAATTTGAAACAAAAAATTAGAAACAAAAAATAAGCCAATCAACTGCGAGCAGGACACAAGTACACCAAAGAATAGATAAAAATAAAAAGAGGGTGAAGTAGCCAATAAACAAGCGCGGGAGGGGGGGGGGTTTCAAAGATTATCAAACATAAGTCAGAGAGAAGGACCAATCCGGTAAAAGCAAGAACCTCAAGCCAGGGTCCACTCAGAGAACCCAAAAGCATCAGTGCACGTACCTAAGCAGGTTATCCCAGCCGTTAAGATCCATAGGGCCCTTGTCACCATTAAGGAGTTTGCTTCCCTGCTCTTTGTAAATCTCCAAAGTTTCAAGGAAATTGAGCTTCCTCCAGTCGCAGGTACGGTGGAGAACTTTGAAGTTGTCGGGTTTAGCATCATGTCCAGTTTGTATAATATGCTGTGCGAAGGCAGAAGCTTCCGGATTGTAGCGGATGTACCTGAAATGATCCTTGATCCTGGTAGTAACCATCCTCCGTGTCTGCCCGATGTAAAAGGAGTCACACGTCCCGCAATTTAATTTGTACACGCCAGAACTTTGGTCAGGTTGTATCTTATCCTTGGCCGATCCCAGGAGTCTCCTGAGCGTGTGAGAGCTTCTATAGGAGATCCTGTGTCCAAATCTTCTGGCGATTTTGTCAAGTCCTTTGCTGAATATTCTGTTATAAGGAATCGCCCAATACTTAGGTTTATCACTCACTGGTTCAAGGGTGGTTGCTTGAAGTATTGCCTTTTTCCTTGTATGTTTTCGGATGAGGTTTTCAATCATGTCTTCGCTGTATCCATTACTGGCAGCATAACTTCTAATCTTTGATAACTCCTCGTCTCTCTGTTGTGGGGTGAGGGGGAGGTTAAAAGCCTTGATGATCATCTGTTGAAAGGCTGATATCTTGTGGGCGAAGCAGTGGTTTGAGTGTCTATTGATAAATGCAGGTACGAAGGTAGGTTTCCTATAGACCCCAAATGTTAATTTGCCATAGCCAGTGTCTCTGCCAATCAAGATGTCAAGGAAGGGTAATTTACCTTCTTTCTCTATTTCGTTAGTAAATTTAATGCTGTTAGACACGTTGTTCAGTTCAGTCATAAATTGTTCCAGGTTATATTTTGATGTATCAAAGACAGCGAAAACATCGTCCACATACCTGCACCAAATATCAGGGAAATATGGAAAAGTTTCGCGGGCCTGATTCTCAAAATACCTGAGGAATAAGTTGGCAAGGAAAGGACTAATGCAGCATCCCATGGGGGTACCATCTGTCATTTTATAAAATTTTCCATTAAACTGTAGAAGGTTATTCTCGCAACAAAACCTAGTGGCAAGCATAATATCCCTGGACTCACCAAGTGAAATATAGTTGTCATCGAGTACCGATTGGAGCACTTCCATGGTCTCTTTAATGGGAACACTAGGGAAAAGAGCGCATATGTCAAAGGAAACCAGAATGCATCCTTCTTTAAGAACTACGTTGGCAAGTTTCTCGACAAGCTCAGTGCTATTTTTAACTGTAAAATCAGTACCTGGAAGCTTAAGGCTGCGAAATTTCGTCATAAGAAATTGAGCAATCAAACTGGTAGGTGCGTTAGTATTGTCAATAATAGGTCTGTATTG
>JAHWFO010087633.1:153060-164806 GCA_023313115.1 Rhysida immarginata | reverse complement strand
CGGACGGGCGTTATCGTGCTGCAGAAGGGGATCCAAAGCTGCCATTCAATCCTTGTGTCGACGACAACCCCGGAATTCCTCTCCGACGGGTTCACCCGACTAGTCACGCGTTGAGACAATGCGTGGAAAGGGATGGGGACTATGTCGAAAAGTGAATAGTGCATTACATAGAGGAGAAATGTGAGTATCAGATACAAAAAGAATTTTGAAAATCGGTTAAAAAATAAAGTTACAGCCATGGAGGCATTACTTTTCAGCCCACCCTCATATAAATGTAGGTCACTGATATGGATGTACTTTTGTTTACTTTAAAGTAAGAATTTAGCTGCATTCAGTTCCCCTTTCAGACAGTCAGTGCCCCTTTCAGACATTCAGTGCCCCATTGCCTTCAAGTGCACCATGCTGCCCTTTGTTTCTGTAGCCACAACTGCAAAGCAGGCTGCACTGTTGTTCGTGATCGGTCTCAAGGCATAGTGCAAATGTAGTATTATACTTCGCCCAACAAGAGAAAAACAGGGTGTGTTTCCGGTCTGATATCGACTACTCACTCATCCCTAATGCTTTGTGGGATCTCTCCTTCAGCGGCTGCACAAGTCAATTTGTAATGGCGACGCCCGTGCAACAACTCTTCAGCCAAACAAGGAAAAACTATTCCCAGCCAGGCTAGGGAGATTTGTGCGGAACATATTTTGCTACTTTAAAGGAAAATAGTGTTTTAAAAGCTCATCTGCTTTGATAGAAGAAACTTCCAAGGCAACGCAAGTTTCTTTTTCTTGCGTTCGAACAATTGTTCAAGAAGAAAACGAAGCATCTTGATGCGAAGCTACCACCCCCCTCTCCTCGCTTTTCGACTCCTGTAAAGGAAAGGCCCAGGGAATCTCGAACAACGATATATATAAAATTGAGTTAAAAGATAATTTTATGAAGGGTACAACATTTTTAATTATAATTAAAGCAAAGCAACTGAATAATATTAAAGCTTCTGCTGTAATATTATAAAGCGCTTCTTCAATGAGACATGAGACAGAAGTGATTAAGCGCATCAGGCCCCCTTTCTCTGATTGGCTAATCTGAAACTTCCTGTGACACACCCTGTTTTTCTCTTGTGTTATTGGTTTTTCTTTTAAATCGAACTTTTATAAAAATTGATCTGAATGCATCATAATGAGCGGTATATACGATCTAAGCGAAAAATTGCTTTAAAATCGAAAATTATTCACACACCTTATCAGTGATGGCTACAGAAACAAAGGGCAGCATGGCCAACACCACCTAGAAAGAAAGCCTGTGCACTGAAAATTCATACATTGTTACATGATAATAAGAAGTCATAATTTAGGGCTTTTTTTTTGGAAGAAATACGATTAACAATGCCTTTTTATGATGATGTAACAATGCATGAATATTCAGTGCATAGGCTTTATTTTTAGGAAGTGTTGGCATGGGGTGCTGAACGTCTGAAAGGGGCCCTGAATGCAGCTAAATTCTTGCTTTAAGTTAATAAAGTACATGGGCATTTCAGTGACCTACATTTATATTTTTATGGCATAATGCTAACTTTGGAATCTGTATGCGTTAAAGCCAGATGATTAGGGCATGTTAAGGCTTTCTAATTTCTTCTAGGCTAATCTCTTCCTTATTTTGTGATACCACGAAAAGACATCATCTCGTGGTACAGTCCTCAGTAGTTTTTAAAATATATTTTTCATTTATTTATGCACTATTTTTGCAGGATAAAATTGCGATTAATGATTTCATTAAGATTATCTGTTTTATCCCTCAGCATTTTATTAATGCTAATTTAAACATGAAAGCTCTTTGAGGAACACTTCTTCTCGCGGACAAAGCTGTTTGTTTTGATAGTAAAGCGACCACAGGAAACCACCACGAATACAAAAGGGTTAACTTGTTAGCGCGGAGGATAAAAAAAAAGCACAAGGAGTAACGCGATAAACAGCTCGTCACTACTACCAACTAAATTGATGCAGTGAGTTAATATTTTAAATGAATGTACCTAGCAGTTTAATTAAAATGTTTAGGCTTTAAATCACTCACGCCACAATGATAAGCTCCAGTGAATATTTATTGGTTTCGGTTTCTTGCGTTTGTGCAGCGCTGAGGGGCAGCAGGGTCGAGGGGCAGCGTTGCTGGGTAAGGGGCAGCATGGCGCTGCACCACGCTGATTTTGCCTAGCGCCATCACTGCTTATTAATCAGTTTAACTTAACACTGCCTACACATAACTATTAAGAGAACTAAATTCACCACATGTCATCTGGAACAGTTTGCAAAAAAAAAATAATCGTTAACATGTGGACTGCAGTCGTCATCGGTGCTTAAATGTGCTTATTTTTTAAAGCAAGTGCTTAAAATTGATTTTAGTAAAGCACTTCTTCCTGAGAAACATAAAGCAATAACCTAATGCCACGTTGTTTATCTACATCGTACTTAACGTCGTGTTTTGAGTTGTTTGCTTGTGATATATGGCATTGGAGATTTTGAATTGAAATATCTTCTCTTTCCGAAATCATCATCTTGGAGCAAAAAGGCGCAACACCAAGCATCAAATACAGGAAAACAGCACTTTTGTGTCGGTTTTCTGTGAAAAACCACTAAAAACCTGATCTTGAATTGAAGTCCAGGGCTTGAAATTCAAATTTTTCATGGAGGGGAGCCTCCCCTCCTATGTTTGTAACTGGAGGGGAGCCTCCCCTCCTATGTTTGTAACTGGAGGGGAGTTGAGCTCTTTGAGAGGGAAGCAATAAGTTATGGGTTATACAAGTGATATTTCAACATATTTCACATAAATGTGTTAAAAATAATAAAATACCAAATACTCAGTCATAAAATAAGTATAATAAATTCTTATATTTTAATAAACAAAAATTAAATACTACTAAAATATATGAAAACGAGTGTGTCTTGATATTTAGCAATCTACATGATTTTGAAGCATCATCTAAACAATGCTAATCTATGAGCTACCCAATAAATTCCTATGCCTTTAATATTTTTCTCTGGACGATCCTGCAACGGTGACGATTGGAATAGGAAATTCCATTGGTTCAAAAGCTAAATCTCTATGAAAATATTCAACAGTACTAATTGATGACAAGTTAAACTCGTAATCTAATGATTTACGGATGGAAAAGTGTGATAGTGTTCAAACTTATAAGATACTAGAAAAAAATCTTAATAAAATCATAAAAACTTTTACTATGATTAAATTTCATGGGTGGGAAACTCCCCTCCTGTAAGTTTTTTGGGTCCGATTTTAAAATTTTGTAAGAGAATCCCGCCATCCCGCCCTGAATTTCAAGCCCTGGAAGTCCCTTCTCTTTCTGACCGTTCAATAGGAAGGCATACACTACCCTATCAAAAGTCATGGAACAACCCTGATTTGCATGAAAATGGGACATTCCTTTGCAATTTCACTGTCGGCATTCTTCCCAGCACTACATAACAGAGAGTATGCTGAGAGCAAATGGAGCCAGAAACTGTGGACACGACAAGAACGACAGGAAACCACTAATCCACATAAGATATTTATTAAGACGTATGCGCATTTCGGCAGCCAAGCTGCCTTCTTCAGCGTATATAAAGACCTGTTCAGAACCAAGTAAATGAGAGTATGCTGTTATGAGATGATGCTTGTGTGAATGCTGTAAGAATGTCTCAAAGAAAAGAGCTTTCAGACTTCCAAAGAGGTACACCATCTCTCAGGCAAAACTGTTAGAGAGAGTCAACCCTCCTAAACATCCCGAAATCGACCATTTGCAACATCATCCGGGCATGGTAAGAGAAAGGCACCACAAGTGTTCCGCCTAGGATTGGAAGACCCAAGATCATGTCGGCCAGAGACCAAAGGGCTCTTTGTAAAGTGGGCACTGCAAACCGTCACACATCGCTTGATGGACTAACAAGATCGTTCATAGAGTCAAAGGAACATCACACAAACCTCACATCAGCACCAGCAATGCAGCGAGGAGATTGCAATAGTGCAAAGAGCGACGACATTGGACTCTGGATCAGTGGCGAATGGTTGAATGGAGTGATGAGTCCCGCTACACAATCTGGCAGTCGGATGGACGGGTTTGGGTATGGCGAATGTTATCTGCCAAGCTGTGCTGTGCCCATGGTGAAGTTCGGAGGGTCGGTGATAGTGTGGGGGTGCTTTTCATGGTATGGGTTGGTTGCAATCGTTTCCGTGGACGGACATCTAAACGCAGAGCGTTACCAAGATATTATGGACAACGCAGCACTCCCATCTCTCTGGCAGTGCTCCCATGGCCCTTTTCTGTTTCAGCACGATAACGCACCTTGCCATAAAGTAAGGGCTGTAGGCACATGGTTTGATGAAAAGGGGGTTCGAGAACCTGACTGGCATGCCCAGAACCCCGATCTGAACCCCATCGAACATCTGTGGGACGTGTTGGAACGTTGATTACAGGCTTGTGCGGAACGCCTGAAATCCGTTATCGAACTGTCCAAGACACTTATGGCAGAATGGCGAAAATTACCTGTCGAAACGTATCAAAAACTTGTGGACAGTATTGTCCCAGAGAGTAGAAGCTGTGATAGCAGCAAAAGGTGGACCAACAAGATACAAAAATATGTATATTTGTGAGTGTTTTATTGAAGTGATCGTGCCCCATGACTTTTGATTGGGTAATATATGTATAAGATGATTAAATAAGATTATTTAAGAAAACTGGCAAAGCAAAAAAAAAAAAAAAAAAAAAAAAAAAAATCATATCTTGCAGAAATTAAAAAAGCAAATACAAGAACCGGAGCCAGTATGGTCAAAAAGACCAACTTGTTAGGTCCCTGGGTGGCACAGAATAATAAAAATAATAAATTATGACAGCTATAATTTTATGGAAACAAATAAAAATAATCATAATTAAAAAAAAACAATAAAAAAATAAAATGAAGAAATAACTAATTAAGGTTAGTAATTGTTAATATTAAATGTGTTTAAAAAGAGTAGTAATTTAAGCTTCTTTTTAAATAAGTTACTTCAAGGTAAATTACGAATAGTTTCTGGCAAATTAGACCATCATCTGACACTGATATAAGAGACGCTACCTCTTTGAAAATTACTTCTTGTTAAAGGGAGCCTGATTAAATTAGCTGAGCAAATAACCGGAAATTAGCCAAGCATTATTAGGAAAATTTAAGACAAATGTCGACGAGAGAGTTAATTCTGATATAAGATAGTAAATGAACTGAAGAATGATCTTCAAGCATGTCGAAATGACAAATTGAAAAGGGAAGGAAAAATTCCGCGACCTGGATTCGAACCAGAGACCATTCATATCACTGGCAATGCTCTTACCAACTGAGCTACCGTTGATATGAAGCGGTTCGATATGGTTGAATATGTTTCTTCAGTTTATTTATTATCTTATGTTTGAGTTAAATTTCATCAATTTATTTGATGGTTTAAGGGTAAAGATGATTCCCGACCTTCGAGTCGGGGCCTGCTCTGCCGATTGAATTGCTTGGTGGCTTCAATGAAGTCCATTTGGATATCTTGTAACAGCAAAGCGGTTCATATCCGTGGTAGCTCAGTTTGTAAGAGTAGTGCCAGTGATAGACATGGTCCCTGGTTCGAATAGAGATTGCGGAATTTTTCTTTCCCTTTTCAATTTATTCCAGGAGAGTTAATTGCTTATTAATATTTTTATAAACAAATAAGCAGAGCTGTAAAATATAGATTTGGTAGATGGTTAGAATACCAAGAGGAGCAAAGAATGAGGAGATAGAATTAGGTGTAGGAATCCTTAACAAAGTTCTTAGGAACCACTCCTGAAAATTGTATAGACGGTTCAAATTGTAAGAGGCCGTAGAGCTCGAGAATAGCACTGCATAACAAAGGGATGAGTGAATAAAAGCATTATATAACAATAATAAAATATACCGTAATTTACGGTAGTAACGCCGCGGCTTATCTAATAAAAAAGTTGTAAAAAATCCCTGTGCGGCCTAACTACCGTTTTTTTTTCCAAATAGCATGACAACAACGATTTCAGAAAACTGATACTGCTTTGAAGTGATGCAGTTGCATTCCGTCCTGATGAAAATCAAACGAAATTAGCGCATAATATACATTACAGTACCTTAATTTTCCTGTATATACAATGTACATTTCATTATTTATTACATTTATTCGCTTTTCATTTGAATTTCCGTCGCCAAAAAAAAATATGAATGTACCTTCTCAATCCATGAAGTACAACTGTGTTTCGATTTGTGAAAATGGCGACGGGCAGTGGGGAATTCAAATGAAAAGCGAATAAATGTAATAAATAATGAAGTGTACATTGTATATACAGGACAATTAAGGTACTGCAATGTATATTATGCGCTAATTTCGTTTGATTATTAAAAGGGGGAGGGGGTGCGGCCTAACTACAGTTTTTTTTTCTAAAATGATACATTTTTATCGGTGCGGCCTAACTACCGCTGCGGCGTTATTACCGTAAATTACGGTAATTAGGCAAATAATTCAGACTGGAACCATTCCTTGTTTCCTAATAAGAGTCAGTAATAGAGAATTAACATGAAAATTCTAGGATAGATCATGGGCCAAATAAAGACCAAGATATTTAAATTTGTTAACTCGAGAAAGAAGTTGTGGGTTGTCAGTTATTAATAAGTCAGTGTCGGTAAACTTTTTATTACGTTGGTAGAAAATCATGTATTTTACTTTTTTAAATTAAGTTGCAAATCATTGGTGGAGTTCCAAGAACTCGGTTTACTGTACTTCGTGCGCAGAAAGAAGAACTTTCGATGGATTACTTTTTACTGGCCGGAAATTAGCAACACCCCTTACACATAGAGAGGTGCTGGCATGACTCTTTTGAGGTTGCCGCTGCTCTATTCAGCAAAGACCTCGTTTTTTTTGTTTTTTTTATAGTGAGGGAGTGAATTCCAGGAATAGCTAAAGAAACTGACAGATCAATTCTTTGGGCGATCGTAGTATAAGGTTAAAGTTAATGGTGTTTTCAAAACTGAAAGTTTTGTATCCCCAAACAAAATTGCCTCATCATCCACATAAAGAATAGGGAGGGCAGGGAGTAAGATAGAAGGAAAATATGGGATAAAAGGGAAAACATGCTATACATTTTATGTTTGTATAAACTTTATTAATGTAAATCACATTTATGGGCTTTCGAAATTTGGTCATTTATTATATTTTTTAGTTTTCAGCAGTTTGGTTTTTTAAAGATTCATCATTGTACAAAAACAGGCATAAAGATGCTTTGTGAAGAGTTTTGAAATATAATTTTTTAATGTACAAATGGCTATCTGTTGAAAATAAACAGTATACTGTATAGAAAATGATAGGTTTTAGGCATTACGGAGTATATAGGTGATCAGTTAAATGTTGAGTATTACTTGGAGAATTGTTTTGTAAGGACAAAATAAACTCATATTTGTAAAAAATTGCAACACCATGAAGGAATCATCAGAATTAAATGAAATTTAATACACAAACGACTTGTATTGTAAATGATTAGAGTTTAAAAGCAAAAATACAATATTAAGTGTCTGAAATCAGTATTTGGTGTTAGCACCACACCTTGTAATAAGTGCTGCTCTACAACATGGCATGGAGTCAAAATGAGCATTCCATATTGTTGTGTGTGTGCCCAAAGTTTATCTGTAGAACATGTAGGACGAGGATCACAAGCGAGATACCGACCAACGAAGTCCCACTTATATTCAATAGGCGTCATATCTGGTGAAAAAGCAGACCAAGGAAGAAGCATGTACAACCCCTGGCAAAAAGTTTGCGATACTTATTACCGATTTGCTTGTGCGCGATGTTAGCTGGTTTTTTTTAAAAAATAAGGATACAGTTAGGCGGTACAAAAATTAATTTACATTTTTTTGGATGATTTATCCCGAGTTGATGTCCCCTTAAGGGCCATCCATAAATTACGTCACATGTTATGGGGGAGGGAGGGGTCAACAATGTGTGACAAGGGGGGGGGGAGCGAGTCATAAGCTTCGTGACGTCACATGTTAAATCTAAAGTATTAAAACTCTAAACTTCAACTCTAACGAAAAACTTCAAAATATTACGAGCTCTATCAATATAATACTAGCTGATGCACCCGACGTTGCTCGGGCGGTTTTTTTGATGAAATTTTGCAATATCTGAATGTGAATTTATAGAAAAAATGAACACATGAAAAGAGCTTAGAATTGCTCTTAGCTGACAATTTGGTTCTCCTAGGATCTTCTCGCACTAACCTTCAGCATGCACTAGACCGGTTTGCAGCCAAATTTGAAGAAGCTGAGATGAAGATCAGTGTGGATAAGATTGAGGTTCTGGTCCTTTCAAAAACGCCTGCTCAGTGAGTTCTCCATGTTAAGGGAGCCCCATTGAGACAGGTGGTGAAGTTCAAGTATCTCGGGATTGCATTCATGAGTGATGCGGCAGGAATAAGAATTGGATGCTCGGATCGGTGCAGCAAGCTGTGTCAGACGTGAACATTGGCGATCTGTGGTTACAAAACGCGAGCTGGGAAACAAAGCCAAGCTCTCCGTCTTCAAATCTATCTTTGTCCCTATTCTCACCTATAGTCATGAGTCTGGGTAATCACCAAAAGAGTGCGATCGCAGGTACAAGTGGCTGAAATGAGATTTCTGAGAGGTGTGGCAGATGTTACCCTACTAGATAGAGTGCACAGCAGAACAAAAAGGTAGTCTTTAAGTGTTGAGCTGCTACTTCTCCGCATTGAGAGATCTCAGTTGCGCTGGTAATGCTTTGGTATGCTTAGACATTGAGTCAGTAAGGTCTCTTATGTAACAGTTTTCAAGTTCAGACCAACTGGACTTTATTGAAGCCGACAATTCTTGTTTGTTTGTTGGGAGTTTTTCCTTGAAGAATGTTTTCAACTTGTGCCAACAATTTTCGATTGGGATCATGTCGGGGCTGTTGGCTAGCCATTCAATTTGGGGTATTTGAATGGTAGAAAGATGTGCCTTCACATTTTTGAGCGTTGGCAAGATTAGTTGTCGTCTTGGAAGATGCAATGATCATGTCCAAAATGATCTTCAACTGTTGGTATAAGGAGGGTATCAATAATATTTATGTACGCTTTTGTGTTGACTGCTGTTTTCATTATGCACAGTTTGTCTTTTCCTTTAAAAGCAATACAACCTCAAACCATGAGTCCTTGTGGAAACTTTTCTTTGCTGACTAGGCAGTCAACATTAAACTTTTCATTTGAACGCCTCCAGACAAATTTTCCAGCATCGTCACCACTTGACAAATAAATCTGGCTTTCATCTGAAAAAATAACTTTCCTCCGGTCTTCTATTGTCCACTCCTTGTAAGTTCTTGCCCATTTCAAACGTGCCTGTCGGTGTTTCTTAGTTAGACGCAGCTTTGTCTTCGCTTTCCTCGAATGAAACCCAAGTTCATGTAGTCGATTTCAGACGGTTCTGTCACAAACATGAGATATCTTCTTCCACTCATTATTTATCTCTTTCGATGTCTTTTTTTCTCATTTTCTTGCAGATTTCTTTTAGAGCTTTCTCCTAGCGCTTGCTAGATTTCTTCGGTCTTCCTGATCCTGGGTTGGTCTGGACATGGCCTGTTGCTCGAAATTTTTTCCATGTAGTCGATATAGTAAATTGGGCGCATCCTAACAATTTTGCAGCTTCGGTTTGAGTCTTTCCATCATCTAGCATTTTCACAATGTGCATTCTAAGCTGTTGAGGCAATTCTTTAACGGGTTCCAGTTTATCGCTCGCAAATTTTATTTTTATGAAATATTGCCTTTATAAGCGTTAGGTTTATCACCTAAAATTTAATGGTATGATCCTTTCTTCTTACACCCCTGTAGAAAAAATTGGTGCTAAATTATTGCAAACTTTTTTCCCATCTGATTTGCTTATCGCAAACATTTTCCCAACCAGGGGTGTTGGTTTTAATTTTTTATTCGGTGTAAATTGTTTTTTAGAACATCATCTGATTTTTATATGATATAAATCATCCAAATAAACGATAATACTAATGGTAGAAAAACACTATAGTGATGTCTTAAAACCAAGGAAAGAAAATATTATGTGAATAATTATTATAATAATAAATGAAAGAAAACTCTTTAACCACAACGAATCACAGAAAAATACAAACTCAGTTCACTTTCTCTTGAGTGGATTCACGGAGTCAAGGATTCCTGCCGAAGATGAAAGCAGTGCTTTCGAAATGCGCGTATCCAGGTTGTATTTTTCTGTTATTCGTTGTGGTTAAAGAGTTTTCTTTCATTTATTATAATCCAAATAAACATATACCGCATTTGCTTTTTCGAATATTGGCCGCATTCACTTTAAGCTGCAGCCGCAAATTTGACGATGGAACGAAAAAATAACAGTTTAGGCTGCAAACTTCTAGAGTCTACAAAAATCAAATACTTCGTTTTAGCGTCCCACAGTATCTTAAATAGTAATTTAGACACCAGTTACATTATTTATATAACCTTCTAAATTATTTTAATATATTTAATGAAACTTTTATAAATTTATTAATGAAATGCGTAAATAATTAGAGTAATTTCATTTTAATGACTGAGTGTAACTTTTATTTCATCAGCCGTGGCCATTGTTCTATCAACGAAATGCTGACCAATAGCGCGATAGAGCATTCTATGATGTCACAACACCGTGGAGTAAAGTGGGCTAGCTGAAGGAGTCGCCTACAAGAGCTTTAACAAGTGAATTTCATAATAATTTATGAATGAAAATATATGTGACTGATTAATTATTGTTATGAAGGCTTAGAATATTAATTTCATTGTTAGAAAACGATTCAACAAACGCTGGCTAATTAAAGCCATGAACTCAAATCCACCGTGTTTTTATCGGATAATTTTTGCCGATCTGCGATCGATTTACCTTTTCAAAAAGTATAAAGTGTAACCGAAGTTTCCTATAAAAAAATAGGAAGCAAATATAAAATATATACTAGCCATTGATCAAATATATATACAGGGTTCTCCCCAGGCCCTTTTTAACGGGCGCGCCGCCCGGCTGATTTTGGCGTCCGCCCGGCTGAAGAATACACGAAAAACTGCACAACACTGCATATTTTATTTGTTTTTGTTTTTAATTTTTGTCCGCCCGGTTATTTTAGCTTACCGCCCACCTGATAAAATTTTCTGGGGAGAACACTGATATATATATATGTACTGACTATCAACCAAAAATCATTACACTTACGACGTTATTGATGCTACTCCTCATTTCAGTTGGGGAGGGGGGGGGGTATTAATATAAAAAAAAAACAAAACAACAATTCGACTCTATTTTACTATAAATGTTGTATAAAATAAGTACAGTGTCTTGTACGATAAATAGAGTTGAATTTCTTTGTTCTATTAACCCGGCGTCACTCGCGCCAAATTTTATAACAGCACTACCCGCGCTGCGGTGTTTACACCGCACTTTTTAAAAGTGATTTTATTTGATAAAAAAGAACTCAGTGAGATAAAATAACAAAATGATTTTTATTATACTTTTATAAATTTATGCCAAAATCGTAGCTTTTTTTTTAATTTTTGCATTCTAATTTGTTAAGTTTAACTTTTTTAATTTTTAATTTTAACATTTTTTATTGGTGCTAGCTGTTGCCAATAAGTTGTACTTGGAATACATGGAAGTCATCACAAGGTAGTGCCACTGTATGATGAGCTAAATCAAAAAAATCAAAAAGTGCGGTGTAAACA
>JAHWFO010087633.1:136245-152960 GCA_023313115.1 Rhysida immarginata | reverse complement strand
AAAAAAAAAAAAAAATCCTGATTTCACAGTTGTAGATGAGTATTTTTTTAAATAGCAGAATAAATTTTGGTCGGTAGCCAATACAATCCATCCATATTATACCTATTTTCTCTTATATTTGCTTCCTATCTTTTTATACGAAAATGCTGTTAGACTTTATACTTTTTGAGATGGCAAATCTATCGCTGGTACACTTTTAGTTTCATACAGATGGTTTTTTAGATTTCTAAGGAGCTTTTAATTTGTGAGGATGTTGCTTTGAATGTCATATTTTCCAATTCCTCATCATTGTCATCTTCATGTTCTTCTTTGCCACCATCTTTGATAAGATCACAAATTTTGTTATCGTTTAACGTCGGAGAAGTTAAAACATCCGCATCAATATTAACAAACTCTGAGAATTTAGATTGAAAATTCAGCTTACTCTTCGGATTTCCCACTCTTCAAATCCTTCAAATTCGCTACCATCATCTTCGGGTGGGACTGCAAGTACAGATTCACTTTCATTTGCATTACTTATGGCGCCCTCTGTTGGCAATGGCGATAACATAAGCCAAATGGACAAAATGCAATCAAACGAAAAAAATGCAATCAGACCGCTTACAGAAAAATTTTTCACTTTTTTAGTAAAATTTTTTACTACCAATTACAACTTCTAACTTCGTAAAATCCAAATTTCGTAGTAAAAACACTTCATAAAATTTAAAGTTTTTTTTATGGAAATTAACAGTAGGGGGTCGGGATTTCAGAATAATTTCGTAAAGTCTGGAATTTCGTAAAATGCGAGTTAGTAAAGAGGTTCTACTGTATTTTCATTCATAAATTATTATGAAATTCGCTTGTTAAAGCTGTTGTCGGCGATTCCTTCAGCTGGCCCACTCCAAGGTGTTGTGATGTCATAGAATGCTCTATCGCGCTATTGGTCGGCATTTCGTTGATAGAGCCGAAGAGTTACACTAAATTAAAAACTCGGCACTTCGCTGTCGAAGAGTTACACTAAATTAAAAACTATATTATTCTAATTATTTACACAGTTCATTAATAAATTTATAAAATTTTCATTAAGTATATAAAAATAATTTAGATAGTTATATAAATAATAAAATTACTCTCTAAATTACTATGTAATATACTATGGGTCGCTAAAACGAAGTAGTTCAATCTTTTTTTTGTTCTATCCAAAATTACCGATAATGACTTTTTCAAAAAAAAAAAAATTTTTTCAGGCCACACTCACTTTTGGCTGCACTCCTAAAATTTTCGATTTCTTTTTGGGTTTAGAGCAGCGGCCTATATTCGAAAAAATACAGTAATAATTTTTGTACCGTTTAATTGTGTAATCTTAATTTTAAAAAATCAGCTAACATCGCGCACCAGGGTTTGTATTCTGCTGAAATGAAGTCTTGAACATTCCTTGCAGTATGTGGGCGGGCTTTATCCTGTTGAAAGATTGCTCCAGAAATGCCTTGAAGGAAAGGAACGAGTTCGGGCTCCAGCACTTCACTGATGTAGCGATTGCTGTTAAGATTACCCACAGTTCGTAACAGCCGAGATCGTCCATGATATGCAATCGCACCGCAGACCATCACTCCGGATGTTCATCCACTGTAACTTTCGATAATGTACTCCGGAAGGTAGCATTCACTGGCATAGCACCTAACATCCATCATGGTGCCACAGATTAAAGCAGGATTCGTTAGAAAAAACACTTGTTGCCAATCTGCATGCCAGTATGTGTTCATGAGCCCATTGCAGCTGCAGACGTCAGTGGTTTTGCTTCAGGGGGATTCTGTATAAAGGATTTCTTACATGCAATCCACAGTGCAGCAGACGTCGACAAATTGACGAAGGATACACCTGTAGCAGTGGACCAATGTGCTGCCAACTATCCAGAGGAAGCTGTACAGTCCATCAGCGCGATGCGAACTAAGTATCTATCATCAAGCATTGACGTCACCTTTCAGCGTCCACTCTGGATTTCCGAGTTGTTCAGTTCTCGTCGGCCCACTGCTTCCAAACTCGCATCACTGTGTTCCTGTTACGCTACACACGAGTTGCTATTGCACGATAGGAAAATCCTCCTTTACGAGGATCGATGATTCTCCCCATTCAAACTGCACAAGTTGTTGAAATGTTGCCCCCTTTTGTCGAAGAGGCATCGTTACGTCTCACCTAACGTTTACCATTAGCAAATAACCATAGACTATTTTCAACGTCCCACTACAGCCCTCTATTTATACTGCTTCAGCAGCAGTTCAGAGGGTGCTGCTCAGCCCACGCATGCGTGGTAACTCTGAGAATTTAATCTTTTGCATAGCACACTATAATTTGCATTGACTGAAAATTGCAGCTCAATCGCGTCACTCCTTCATGATGTTGCAGTTTTTACAAACATGAGTTTATGATTAAAATGTTCCTGGAAGTTTTTTAATAGTCAGCATACATTTTGAGAAAAATAACTTTGAAATGTGATGACGTTAAGTTTCGTTTGCAAAACATGGGCTGATAACTAGGCTTCTATGCCAGAATCTCCAAGAAAATTGACAGCTTACGAAGGTACGTAGCCTGTTAATCGTTCGATTTATGTGCATGTACACTCTATTCCACAAGTGTTTTCACTTAGGTGAATGATGTTCGGTTTCTTGCAATACCTTAAACTAGTGAGATTAATTGGTTCAGGCAAGAAGTTGAATTCGAATCATGATGGATGACGCCATTTATTGCTTTTTAAGCCTGGATCACATAACCAGCATTGCGCTAGCACAAGATGGTCTTGCCAGTTCACATAACTTCCGTTCCGAACGTCGGCCTCGACGTTATGAGATGGTTAAAATTGGTAGAGACTTTGCAACACAACAAAGGGAGAACAGAGTTTCCGACTAGTTTCGCCATTTATTCCCGGCTTTATCAAGGATACATACAAGAGGACATAAGCCTTTATATACAGAAAATATGGTATAGAATAAGAATATGATTGGATGAAGAAATAACAAATTGTAAATAAATAAATTATACAGTGGCGACATTTAGATAAGAGAATGGTTTAATAAGGAACCAATAAAATGAAATTATAAGGTAACCTTGAGAAGAAAATTAACTGAAATATAAAGGAAAAAGTGACGTCATAACGCAAACAAAATTGAAAACTCGGACCTAGTAGAAGACTCATCCAAAGTTAACATAAGCTAAGGTATCAATAAGAAATGGAAAGGAAAATAAATATACAAATTTAAAAAATTACAAGATATCGGATAAAGAATTTAAAATAGAATAAATATCAAAGACGGTTTGATAATTGAGGAGGTGATCTGGAGAGGAGATCTTAGCTTTAAAGATCTCAATAGCTTCGAGAGTGGCGTTCTTGAATGGGTTGTTGCATAGATGGAGAATGGTCATAATTTCACTTTGCTCTTTTGGGGCATATCCCATGCGGGCATGGTGGTTGGCGTAGTGTGAATTATTATCTTGTTTCGTGTAGGAGTCCATGTGTTCCTTGAATCGTTTATTGAAATTGCGGGTCGACAGGCTATATAGTATTTATCGCAAAATCCATAGTTTAATCTATAAACTCCAGAATGGGAGAAATTGTCGGTGTCAGTTTGGATGGGGGGATTAAGAGAGCGAAAGCATGGGGTCAATGAGCGGTAGAAAACTTGGAGACTGAGTGAGGAGAGGAAGGCAGAAAGGCAGTAAAAATGAGGACTAACGAATCGCAAGGATACCCATTTCTTGGATGGGGATGGGTGAGGAGGTTTAGGGTTGGAGAGGGCAAGTTTTCTTCGTTGGAGAATCCGGGAGAAGGTGGAAGTAGTGTAGCCATTCTTTAAGGCGAGGGTGCGTGTAGTTCGGAATTCGGTGGCACCGGGAAAATGGACTAAGGAGTACCGTAATTTCATGCGGATAGTCCGCGGACTATCTGTATTTTTTTTCATCTGAAAAATGGATCTGTGGATTATCCGAGGGGCGGATTATCTAGGAACAATTTTTTCCAAATTGCAATAAATGGTAAACCTATAAAGTGACTTCCGCAAGATGGCGGCGGCGGCTGCGAGTAACAGAAATAGATGAGAAGTTTACAAAATAATATATTTCACAAATTTACCCATTTATTTCTGATAGTAATTTATGAAATACAGTGCTCCATCTATATAATGGCAATGTTGGGACAAATCCATTTTTTATAACGCGTTGCCGTTATGTAGACAGTGTGTATGAAATTTCACACTTGCGGATGTTTAAAAGACATTTTCCGATATTCAAATGTTTATTAATAAATTGGCATCTATGATTTTACATCCTATACAGTCTATTAAATGCTTTAGAATAAGATTTAAGTCAAAAATCGATGTTTATTTTGAACAAAAAATGAGTAAATAACAGTACTTATTTTGATTTCACTACGCTTGAGTAACATTGACTTACAAGCAGCCGAAATCGCCGTTTTTACATTTTTTCGTTTCACCATTTCCCAATTCCGCAATTGAAAAATTATACTGATTATTTAGTTAGTTTAAAGCAATTATACTCTTCATTAGTAAATAAGAAATTGATTAGTTACTTTAACTAATTTATTATAACTTTATCTAAATATTTATAAATAAATTGAATTCGGATGAGTTATTTCAGAAAATGTTAGGGTTGGAAAGCTTTGGAGACAAAAGGCAATCGCGTGGCTTAAGAGATTTTCCCTTCGCTTACACTTCGATAAAAAATTGGAAATTTGCAACTGCAGGCAAATAAACATTGAGTAGAGATTGTTCTGTACTTGTGATATAAACAGATGTACAAAAAAGATAAACAGTTAAATCACCGATTGAGCTTTCTCATACATTTTTCACACTACTTCAGTCACGTAATTCTCGATCTTTTTGCTTGGAAATCAGTATGAACGTTTGTTAACGATCGATCACTGTCGAATGCGATTTTATTATTAACGATCAAAATAAAATTTATGCACTAAAAGCTTAGCCATAGCCACCGATCACTGGTCCTTCTTATCGAGGCCTTCAAGATAGAAGGCTTCGTCAGGGCATAGAAACCTTTACATATCCAGTGGCTCCGGCCAGGGTCCTCCCCCTTCCCTGGTCTCGTTCTTATCGGTGGTGGCTATGGCCTAGCATTCTCCTGTTGTTGTTTTTTTTCAACCTCATAATAATTATGATGGAATATTAAAGTGATTGTCAGTTACTGTTATGAAAGATACAATATTAGTTTCACAGAATGATCCCTGTCAGAGCGTTGAGAGAAAAAAAGGAGCACTTTCACTCAGAAGCTCGTACTTGTTACAGGAGATGCATTCCCGTGGAGCTGTTTACTTTAGCGTAATCCATGCATAATATCCATGAAGTGAAATCGCTAAACAGACGCTAAGTAAAATTGTAAAATTGCCGACACATCAGAGCATTATCCCTAATGAAAGCAAGCAAATTTTGTTCTCTTCTGTAGATAAAAACGCGATGGCCTTTAAATTGATGGTTTTAAATTAACGAATCTTTGTTCAATCTTTTTCTAACATTGAAATTAATATTCTAACCCCTCGGAACAATAATTGACCAGTGACATAACTTTTCATTCATAAATTATTAAGAAAAAATGTATTAAAAAGTTAATGTCGGCGATTCGCTCAGCCGGAATTCACTGTACTTGGCGATTCACGATTAGTTGAAGATGTTATGATGTCATAGAATGCTCTCTATCGCTATTGGTTAGCAACTAGCAGTGAATGCGTTGATAGAACCATGGCTGCTGCTGAAGAAATAAGGAGTTGCGCTCGTTCATTAATATGAGATTACTGTAATTATTTACACATATAAATAATAAATTTATAAAAGTTTCATTAAATATATATAAGTAATGAAGATGGCTATGTAAATAATAAAATTAGCTAAATTACTATTTTAAATTACTACTTTATAAAAGGTTTGAAATGAGCCACTTTTTACATGGGCTTGAACTCTCAGATATTCCACGGATTTTCTGAGAAATTTTTTACAGGAAAGGTGGGTTTTTTTTTTATCCTGCGGATTATCTGGGAGGCGGACTATCCGCGTGAAATTACGGTAACTTGAGGGCACGGTCGATGAAGAAACGGAGAGAGGCTTGTTTATGGATAGGAGGGTGTGACGAGGAACAATGGATTAAATTAGTTGATGTGGTGGCTTTACAGTAGACAGAGAAGGAAAAGCGGTGGTTGGAGGGGTCATTAGTGATGAGGATATAGAGGTATGGAAGAGAGCGGTTAGATTCGGTTTCAAAGGTGAACTGGATGTGGGGTGAGAAAGTGTTGAAAAGGTTAGCAATGTCAACTGGTGAGGTAAAACTGGAATCAAAAATAATTAGGATATCATCAACGTATCGAAAGTATGAAATAATGGTGGAGTTAGAGTGGAGGGGAGAGACAAAGGTGAGTTCAAGGTTCTGGAGGAAGACTTAGGAAGGGAAGTTACTTAATGGGAACCCCTTTCCTAAACCAGATGGTTGGGAATAGAAAGTATTATTAATGGAAAGGTAATTCTGGTTAGAAATGACAGTGAGGATAGAGTTTAGGTCGACGTAGTCATGAGCAGGAAAGGAGGATGAGAGCAGGAGATTTCCAAGGATAGAGAGGGTTTCTGGGACAGGAATGTTTGTATAAAGGTTAGTAATGTCAAGTGACATGAGAGAAAAGTATTCATTAGTGTGGAAGGAGGAGAGAGATTCAGTAAGGGTAATGGAATTCTGGACATTATAGGTGTTCGGCAATAGTTTAAGGTTGAAAAGAATTAGGAGAGGGAATTAGCAATGGGCAGGGACGGGGGTGTAATTAACAACTGGTCTTATAGGCATATTGGGCTTGTGGATTTTTACGAGGGCATTAAGGGTAGGAGGATGAGGGTTGCGTGGAATAAGGTGTCGGAGGTATTTAAATCGGGTTATTTGTTTACGGCAGAAATGATAGACGAATGAAAGGAAGTCACAGACCTTGGAAATGTATATGGATCGGAAGAGGATAACGTAAGCGTTTCCTTTGTCGGCATTGATGATAAGGGCATTGCCTTCGGCTAAATTCTTCTTTATGGTGGAGGCGGCGGCAGTATCATTGCATTGTTCGCAGGATATCTTGACGGATGTCGCATCGTTGTATGCTCTGCGGATGAGGTGTCCCACAATGGCACGGGCTGGAAGGCGATCTTGTTAAGGTATGAGAGTTATGGCTCTTTCGGTGTCTGCGATGATAGAGTGGAGATCACGTTGGGTAGTCTGTGGATGATGTGCTTAAGGCCCTTGTTTAGAAGGGATAGCTCGTCGAGTGAGGATTGGATTGGTGTCAAGTTGACAACATTGACGTGGAACTTGAAGTCACATTGAATATTGGAGGATTGTGTGGGAAGTAACGGACGGTTATGAGATGGCATAAAAATTTAACATCGATTTCAAAATCGATGTTTAAAAAAATTAGATGCAAGTTCAAAAATATTCTATTTCATGATCGATGTTTGTGAAACTACTAATTCAATGGATTATTTGTTTAACAAAAACTCTTAGAAATTAGCAAAAAAAAAAAAAAAAAAATAAAAATAAAAATAGATTCCAGAATTAAATTAATATTTATTTTCATGAATTTTTGTTGTACAAATGGTTTTATTATTTATTTCATCATTTGATCAACCTGGGAGAGTTCAGTTACAGATTAAATAAACGTTAATCTTTAAATTTCGGATTATCAGATTAGACCTGCGTTTGTTAATTATGTGACCTGCATATGAAAAAAGTCTTTCAGAAGTAATTGACGTTGCCAGCATGCAGAGATGAAAACAGTAGAAGGATAACAAAAAAGCAAAAGGAAGAAAAAATAAATAGCAATAAATAACCTGTAAAAATTATCAAACTATCGATTATATTACACTTCAATAGCCCAAAACATCGGTTAATCTAGAGATCCCAGATGCCCGGTTTTGTCGGGACAATCCCAGTTTTCCATAAGTTGTTCCGGTGTCCCGAAAACATTTATTCGTAATCTAATTGACCCGGTATTTGATTTTGTTAAAATTGTTTACATCTTAAAAGAAGAAAAACCTGATTAAATTATTTTTTGACCAACGCATATACACTTCTCTGCAAGGGACGGAGTGGAGTAACCAAGAGATTGCTGCTTGATCTAGCAAGAAATATGTCAGTTGTCTTTAGTGCTTATTTTGCATCAGCTGACGCAGTGTTGCCACCTCATAAACAGTCGAGGTTGAAAGAAATTACTGCTTGTGTTTTCATAATCAGGTAAATGTTTGAATGAAAATAATCACTTAATGATTTTGTTAACAAACTCGTTTCTAGCCAAGTTCGGTTTAGTTTGTCACTATTTTGTTAATGTCACTCAAACAATATTTATTATGGTAAAGGGTAACTCTTGATCAATTGTCACACAGCAGGTAAAAGCAATAAATCTAGTCTATAAGGGTAACAGACAAAATCCACCAAGTAAATCAGATAAGTAATTTGTAATTAACTTAATTCAAATTATCGAGTCTATGGAATCTTATTTTCCTTGGTTCTAAGGTGTGTTTCTTGAAACGTTCAACTTTCTCTTTAATATGTATTGACTATCGACCAAAAATCATTACGCTTATGACGTTATTGACGCTACTTCTCATTTCAGTTGGGGCAGGGGGTTATTAATATAAATAAACGAGTAATAATTCGACTCTAATTTACCAAAAATTTGTATAAATAAGTACAATTGTCTCATACGATAAATAGAGTTGAATTTCTTTCTTCTATTAATAAAGAATACCCCTTCCCCCCACCAAAAAGAAAAAAAAAAACAAAAAAATTGCTCCCGATTTCACAGTTGTAGATGATTATTATTTTTAGCGGAATAATTTTTGGTGATAGCCAATGCAATCCATCGATATTATACCTATTTTCTCCTATAATTGCTTCTTATCTTTTTATACGAAAATTTTGTTTAACATTATACTTTTTGAAAGGGTAGATCGATCACTGATCGGTAAAAAATTATCCGATAAAAACAGTGGAATTGAGTTCATGGCTTTAAATTAACCAGCCTTTGTTCAATCGTTTTCTAACAGTGAAATTAATATTCTAACCCTTCAGAACAGTAATGAACCAGTCACGTATTTTCATTCATAAATTATTATCGCTTTATTATATAGGGTAGATGTACCAGTAGTTGACAGTGTACCAGTAATTGACAGTTCACGATTTAAAGGCTTTTAATAAAGTAACAAGGCAGGAAAAGGAACAATGTATTAAGCTTGCCAGAACAGCAAACAACTAGGAACTTTGCTGCCGATTATGGCCACAAACACATGTTGATTGTTCAATGCCTTACCGAGTCGATAAAACCTTGTAATGAACCACTACAGGAGGGTTTGATTACATGAATTTATTTCATGAATGTTTTGCAATATTTGTTATTAATTTTACGTGAACCTTTTTGCGTGATCAGTGGACAATATTTCTAGAAGTAACAGAATTTCAGATGACCAGTACGTTAACTGTTTTAATCCACTGTCAACTACTACAGTCAGTTTCAAAATGTTAAGACTACTCTGCACTTTTCATTTCCTTGCTAAACATTTTATTTTTGTTTTTGCAAAATACAAGGTTTAACAGGCATTTCGAGTTAGGATTACAATAGTAGTATACAAGCACTGTCATAGAACAAATTAGCCTTAACACATGTCAGAAGTTATACGGCATCAAAGCTTGGAATTGTGTGTCACAAAGTTAGGACCACTGTCCATCACTGATTAATATTTTGTTATGTCACCCTTTGCTTTGATAACTGCTGCAATACGGTGAGGCATGCTGGCAAGAAAGTTTATACATAATTCAGGACTGATATTAGACCATTCCTCAATCAAAACGTTCTCTAAATCTTGTTTAATAGGAGGTTTTCTTATCTGAACACGTTTTTTCATTTGTGACCATATATTCTCAATGGGTGACAAATCGGGACTGTTAGCAGGCCACGGAAGCACTTGAATGTCTGTTTCTTGAAACCAGCATTTGGTAGAAGTAGCAGTATGACATGTTGCTTCATCTTGTTGAAAAATGAAGCGCTGATGACGTAGATAGAGTTTTGCAGTAGATGGCAAAAGTGAGGTTTCTAGAATATCACAGTACTTTTCACCATTCACAGTCCCGTTAACAATCTGTAAAGAACCAGTGCCAACACCAGACATGTATCCCCAGACCATTAGCTTAGCTGGAGACTTTGAGCTGCGTCGAATGCAATCAGGCAAGTATTCTTCACCCTTCCGTCTAATCACTTTGTGACTAACACTTCCAAAACAACCTCAAAAGTTGATTCATGACTAAATATTATGGTGTTCCATTTCTGAACCGACCAGTCCTGATGCTCCTTTGCCCATGCCAGTAGATTTGCTTTTTTGTTTTTCAGTCGGAAGCGGTTTTGATTTTGCGTTGCAGGATTTATAAACCATCTTTACAAGGCGCCGTCGCCTCTAGCAGTTGACACATTGTTGCCAATAATTTCACACCAATCTGCTGCTATTACATGAACAGGTGCATGTCGTTTTCTGATGACAATTCGCCTCAGAGCAGTGTCAACACGTTTTGTTGTGGATGGAGGCCGTCCAGTTGACTTCTTCGGAGCAATAGTTCCACTTTCATTATAACGTTTAATGGTGTTTAACATACCTGTTTTACTTATATGTAACTCCTTAGCTATTTGTCTGCGGCTGTGTCCTTTTTGATGACTTTTAATTATAACACTCTTGATTTCCAAACTTAGAGTCTTTGTTTTCCCCATTTTGTGACACTTTTACATGAAATCACTCAAACAAAAGCATATGCAAATAAGATTACGTGCCTCTTTATTCTCCGTTTACCCTTTTTCAGTTATTGGATGAATCCAAATGGAATATCCCATTTTTTTTTCAATGAAATTTCAGTGATGGACTTAACATTTTGACAGTGGTCCTAACTTTGTGAAACACTGTTCCAAGCTTTGATGCCCTATAACTTTCTTTTGTTTTGACATCTGTTAATGGTAATTTGTTGTAAGATTGTGCTTGTGTACTACTATCGTAATCCTAACTCAAAATGGTTATTAACCCTTTTGCTGCGTAAAGCGGATATATCCACACAAAATTACATTATCTCTACCTGCAGAAATCTGATTCATCTCACAGGGTTTTAAAAACTTCTTGTTATGCTACTAAAAGTGGATAATTTCATCTTCTCAAGAATGAAAATAAAATTTAATTACGCAGTGAAAGGGTTAAACCTTGTATTTTGCAGAAACAAAAATAAAATGTTTAATGGGGAGATGAAAATGCAGGGTGGCCTTAACATTTTGAAACTGACTGTAAAATCCAGATATGTAGTGTCACTAGTAATTGCCATAACCTGTTAATTATTGATAATTTCTGTGTTTAAAAAAAACAAACAAAAGTATACTAATGTGATATAGAATGTAGGGTAATAATAAAAAAAAACATGATGGAAAAATTTCTAGTAATAGACCTAGCTCTGTCAACTATAGGAACTTGGCTGTCAATTTCTAGATCACCCACGTTGACATAAATCTTCTAGGCCCTATTCGCCGATTCTTTTTGTTGGCCCTGAATCTTGTCATAGAGACGATCAACAGATTGCCCAGGACACATATCTTCCAAGAAGAAAAATACTACTGGTATTCTTTTTAATATGATAAGAGGTAGCAAAGGATGAATTGGATGAATTTTGCAAGTAGGAGAACAGTCGTCAAAAATCAAGTTTTTCTATGAGTAATTTGTTGGCCAAGATTTGATGATAATGCACTACTGGAAGAGAGCTTCATTTTCTATTGTCCTTGCACTCTACATGGGAGTGGACTGATTTTTATTTATTATTTCAAAGGAAAATAAGATAAAAGATCTATATGAACAACTTAAGTTTTATAAAGCACAGTTTTAGTTAATGTTATATACTTTACACATTCTTAATAATGCTTGATTTCATCAGCTACTTTTGAATTTAGTCAAATTTTTGCAAAAAAATATATAATAAAAATGGGTAATTAAAATATTGTCAATTACTGGTGAAACTGCTTATCAAATTCTGGTGCATTAACTGTCAACTACTGGTGATTCATGCATTAGTTAGGAAAAAATTTAATAACTTAATAGCTTTTAAAGATATAAGAATTGTTTAAGATCGGCACATTCTGCATTATATTTACAATTTAATGGTATAACTAGAAAAGATTAAAAATGCAATTTGATTTACATACACAATTTCTTATCACAGTAATGTCTTAAACTGTCAATTACTGGTACATCTATCCTACTTCATGTATTAAAGTTATTTTGGGTGTTCCTTCAAGCCCACTCTATTCCAAGTTGTTGTGATGTTGTAGAATGCTTTATCGCGCTATTGGTCGGCAGTTCGTTGATAGAGGCATGGCTGCTGCCGAAGAGTTACACTAAATTAAAAATGAGATTACTATAATTATTTACACAGTTCATTGACAGGTGTATTGGTAAAAATGCAAAATGAAACAATATATGATAAAGAAATTTATTATTAGTTAAATTTCATGACAAAATTTGAAAAATTACCAAAAAATAATTAGCAATATGTAGATACGGAGGGTTGTTTACAATCTATGGTAACAATACGAATTCGACCATTACTTATTTCCCCGAAATTCCCTTTCTCCATCAACGATCATGCTCTATTTGATGGCCATGGGATACTACTATCGCTCTGCAGCGCAGTTTCCATTGCAGTAGACTACTTCGAAGAACGGTAAGACTTATACGTTGCCACTCTTGCTGCCAAAATTTCCATAGTCCATCCAATGAACGAGGACGTCGGCTTCTCAAGGCTCGTTTTAATAATCCAAATGCGCAAAAATCCATGGGCGACGCGTCTGGAGACTTCACTGGTATCTCGGTAAACGGTATAGCCTGGATTCCTGTTTGCTGTTCCATTCATGTCAGAAAATTCTGTGTCGATTTGGAAGTATGGCTGGATGCTTTGTCTTGATGGAGACGGACTTTGTCAACGTCGTTTCCGTAAAGAGCAGGTAGTTCCTCTGTATAAATTGGTGTCAGAACGTGTTCCTGATAGTAGGCAGAACTCACCTTTAAATTTTGAGCCACTCTCCGAATCTGTGCTTGCCTTTATAGGAATAACCCGCGACATCATGAATCCCTTTGAAAAACTTTCACGACATTCTCTGTACCAATTTGGAAACGATTTGGCTCCCAGTGGCCGATAAAAAATCGCCCTTGGTTTATTGCAGTTCGACAGATAAACATATGCTTCGTCTAATGTGGCCACATACGTCCGTTTATCCCCAGCGAGATGACATTCATACAGTTTTCTGCAATTGGTCTTATGTTCTGAAATCTGCCTTGGCAAGAGCTTGTGAACCTTGCTCTTATGTCTCTTTTGCAGTCCCAAATCTTTATGGATAATCTTGTTTGCGGTACGAAGTTATGTTCCTACCTTAGCAGCAATGGTCCTTTGGGTCGCTGGATTGTTCCCCGTCACCATTTTCTTGACTTTCCGAATGACAGCCTTTGTGCGACTTGTAGGTGTCCTTGGATTTGCTTGCTTTGCAGTCCCGAAAATCTGTCCTGTACGGGCCAAACCAACACCAGCCAACACGTTATGAACTCCTTTCTTCGAAATGGTGAAACCTCTTTTCCTACATGACGTAATTATTGCGGAATAACTGAATTTCGCGTCGGAAAGGGCTGTCATGTACCCTTCCCAAAACTGTGACACTTTCGGCTGCATTTCTCCGAGCAAACTAACCAGCCGCCTGCCACACAAAAGTTTAAGTACTCACCTGTACTTTTACATAAATTTGCATACCTACGCTGATTGGTTGAGACGTCACGCGCCATGCAAATCGTTACCATAGATTGTAAACAACCCTCCGTAATAAGAAAGAAAAACTGTTTAACCACAACAAAATAAAAGAAAAATACGACCTGGATGCTCATTTCTAAAGCAAGGCTTTCATCATTCAGCAGGAACAGGGAGAACAACAAGTGAAACTGGAGATTACTGAGGTCATAAGACAGACGATCAGTTTATATAGAGATTAGAACCCACCAAAGAAACAACCAATCAGGGAAAATTTTGAACAATTAGTGATAGGCGAGTTGTGACCACCAGTGAATTAAAGGAGAATCACCAATACGGCCTTTATCTGAATTGAGTAAGTTTTTTGCTATTGGTTTTCTGGATAGCCATGCTATCAAAGGCGTCTAACAAATAATTTTTTATTGATAGAGTGTACTAGCTTTAAATTATCGATGGTGAAATCGTGTTCCATATCTATGAGTGTTTTGCAATAGCTGACTGACTGCTTCTGTCATTGCATCAGTGGGTGAGGTGTTCCTTCAATCTAACGGTAAGGCTGCGTTTTGTCTGCCCTTTATAATGTTTCGGGCAATGAGAGCCACGGTTTGTACGAGTCCTTGAAATCCTTGAAAGGTCTTTGAAAAGTCCTTAAAAGTACTTGAAAACTGAATAGAGTCATTGAATAGCCCTTGAATTCTTTAATAAAGAAAAGTGACGATTCTTTCACATGGTTTTTCATGGACCACCTTTTATCTCAACAGACAGAAATAACAAGAAATCAGTCATCACATATTTCCCATACTCGTTTGTGGGAGAATCCCCTTTCCCGTTTCCAGCTTCATCCCCTATGTTTTTATAGCACAATGGCTAATGTTCCCAATGAAATTTGTTAGTTTGTTAGTCTTAGTTTGTGAAAGAGCATTAGAAATTATTTCATATTGGAAAATATCGATGAGCTTTTGAAGATAGTGGATGAATATGCAGAAGAAGCAGAAAAAGAAAATGACATTTTACTAATAACTAAATCGAACAGTTTAAGATGAACAGCTAAGCAAAAGAAGGAAGAATTATTGGAAATGGAGGGGAAAAAACATTAAATAAAAAAAAAATTAAAAGCATAAATTATAAATTAATTTTTTTCGAATAAATTATATATGTATTTAAATGTCATTTGTTTAAGTATTTGCTCTTCATAAGTTTAATGAGTCCTTGAAAAGCATTATTTACTCCTTGAATAGTCCTTGAATTTTTTCTTCATAAATGCGTATGAACCATGGAGAACATTTGATATCATATATCCCCGATTTATGATAAGAGGGTACTTTATCCTTCGGGTTGCCAAGCAAATTTTCTTATCAGAAAAAAATAATCCTTATTTTTAAGAATTGTTTCAAGAGTTTAAAGAATATCCTACCCATAGTTCAAACTAACAGGCTATCCATGGAAATTGGTTTTCTTAATTAAAAATTGACGTTGACACAGCCAAAGCATACAGTCTGCATTTAAAACTTAGCAATAGACAAGTTTCACAGCACCTTCAATGCGTGCGCAGATAGCGTCTTGTTGTGAGAGCATGGAAAAATGCCCAAGGAGATAGAAACAACGTTTTTCCCACATGGAGAACATGTATGCAAAGAAAGTTATAATGAATGAAATTTTGCTATGGGGAATCAATCTGAAAATCTTCTAATCTTAAACGATATCATCTTATATAAAGTTGTCCAACAACATAAGGCAATGAAATCATATAAAATTATCAAGTTATCTCCCAGACGAAGGGTACATGCAAGATGTTACATGCAACTAAAGAAATCAATCTTAATGCTAGAGAATATATAGACAAGGTGGGGGGGGGGGGGTGGTAATTTAAAAGAATATCTCCCATTGGTTAAGCGGAAATAATGCCTATTGGACAAGTTAAACAGTGGGCCAATAAAATAACAGGAGATACCTTGTCAGAGGAGCAGGGGGGAAAAATACGGAATCAATCAGTATCAATTAATTATTAAAAAAAAAATTTATCCAGTAGAAGAATGTCCGGGTGTTTATAAATTTAAGTGTGTGTCATGTGGCAGTTTTTATTTGGGAAGCTCACAGAGAGGGGTAAAAAACCGAATGAAAAAACACATATCCTGTATAAAAAAATGCAAAGCTAGGGGTTTCTTCTATTGCAGACCATATGATTAATGATAAACACGTCTTTTCTACTGACTTGTTCAAGGTCATACTTAGATGTAGAGACAAAAAAATTGTTATTTTTCTTAGAATCGATTTAAATTGTAAAAAAATAAAACAACCAGTAATATCCTAAATGATGATGATGGCCCTATGCCAGTGGCAGAATGGTTGCCTTTAGTCAAATTTTGTACGAAATAAGTTATTTGGTGGTATTGAGTTCGTTTGAACTTTGGATTCGTTCTTGGTTTAATTTGTCTCTCTTTTAAGCAGAATGTTTTTGGTCCAGAATATTTGAGTTTCTCTTTTAAGCGGAGCCCCTTGTGAGAGGCTCTTTTAAGCGGAGTGGCTTTTTTAGTTTAGGTGGGGGGGGGGGGGGGGTCTTGTTTTTATTGCTCTTGCTATGCAGGATGTTCTGATTGCTTGTGCTATTTTATTTGTTTGCTATGGTTAGAAATATTTTGTAATTCATTGTTGGTTTTAGCTTTGTATTATGCTTTATATTGTATTTTATTTGATTGGTTCCTGTATCTTATATATTCGCCGTCTCTCTTGTTGCTAATCACTCACTGATGAAGGAAATTTGGTTTCCAAAATGTACATCTAGTCAATAAAAATTATCATGTGGATTAGTGTGTTCAGTGTTCCTTTAATTTGTGTACAGAATCAATTCAATAAATCAAACAGAACAGAGTTTGGGATCTGCCCTTTGT
>JAHWFO010087633.1:84148-136235 GCA_023313115.1 Rhysida immarginata | reverse complement strand
TGGTTTTAGTTCAGATAATTTTAAGTTACTTAGATCCGTCAATTCAAGAAATCAATTAGACTGCTTTGAGAGTATAGAAATCTATAAAAGGGATTGTAAAAATTTATTAAATATGGACAAAGGGTGGATCCCAAACTCTGTTCTGTTTGATGTATTGAATTGATTCTGTTTTTTTTTCCTTTCCTCTTCTGACAAGGTATCTCCTGTTATTTTATTGGCCCACTGTTTAACTTGTCCAATAGGCGTTATTTCTGCTTAACCAATGGGAGATATTCCTTTCAATTACCCCCCCCCCCCCACCTTGTCTATACATTTTCTAGCATTAAGGTTGATTTCTTTAGTTGCATTTTGTCCCCCTCTGCTGAAGATGGCTACTTGATCGCCAAAATACGTATCCGGTATTTCAAATCTCCTTGTGGATTAGAGGTTCCCTCTGATTTTGGTTGTTCCATTCCACAGTTTTTTGCTTAATTTTTCTTCAAATGGTGAAGGAGAAGAATTAGTCACACTAGTTTGGTTTTTTTGCAATGTCAATTTCTCCTTACTGGAGCAAAGACTAGAAAATAGATTACTAAAATAAGTAGATTTAGCTTTCTTAATTTGTTTTTTTAACAAACTGGAAAATTCCTTGTACTTTTTGATGTTAGTTAATGAAGGGTTATGACAAATTTGCGGTAGTGTATTTTTTCTTTTTAATTAGCGCTAAAGTCCATGGCATGATCCGAGGCTTTAGAGCAGGCTTACGGTATTTAGTAGGATGATATGGTAAGTAACGATCGAACTTCTTATTTAAATGCGCTAAGAAGGTATCGATCGAATAGATGGTTTGTATCTCCATTAATATTTAGGAGCATTTCTCAATCTGTTAGTTGTATAAAAGAACTTCATACAGCAATTCTGTTAGGGGAGGTTATACGTTCTCAATGAGCCCTAGAATTATAAGTCTGAGGAACTAAAGTATCAAAGAGTATTAACTTTGGGAAATGGTTGGTAATAGAGTTGTCGATAGTACTGCTATGATATATTGCATTCAAGTTGGTTAAGCAAGCGTCAATGGCCGGATAAGTATTGTGATAAGAGGGAAAGGCGAGTATTGTCAATCACGGATAGAATTGTCGCCGCCCTAGTGAGAGAAAAAAGTAATTCCCAAGGAGGATCGCGACACGCGATATCATAGAAATAACATAGAAAGAGCGAACCGAGAAGAAACAAATTGTGCACAATTGTCAGTATTAATATTAAATACTGCATTAGTATTATTGTTAACAAAAATTGTAAGCATTATTATTGAATACTGTATTATCAGATTGTCTAGCAAAACGATTTTGTAAATTCCCTGACATTTCCTTGTTATTCACGTAATTTTCCCTCATCATCGGCAGCAAGCTAAATCTATCGTTTTAAATACTAGCAGAACCCATGTGAAAATATTTTCACACGAAAAGTTGTATTATTTTATTTATTTTTTTTCTTCGGACTGGATATTATTTTTCACCAGAGCCCTCCAGTACTATGTTTGCTTTTATCGTTCAGCGATCTCTAATCATACTGTTATTGAATTTCGTATAATCCTTTCTTAGTGAGTCTCTACATTATAAAAATAAAACTATAGACTAAATTTCATATTAATAGCTTCAGCGGTTTCAGTTCGGCAGTGATGAATCCGCTCCTATTTCGCATTTTTTTTTCTGATTTTGTAAAATTCCCTGGGTTTTTTAATACAATTTTGTAAAAACAGGTGAAAACTGTTGAACTTTTATGAGGAAAATGTCTGCATAGACAACTGTTGGACTGCAAAAATTGAATATATTATAAAATTCCAGAATAATTCCTGTAAATGTAAATTCCAGAGGCGAAATATTTGTTGATTCAACAAACGACGCAGCTCTACACGCACTCCGTCTCGCTTTATCCTCCTTTTCCTGTCATAATGCGATCCGTGACACTAGCGCCACTCAAAACAAAGTGGCATCCGTGATCGACAATAAAATGAAAATGTTGCAGTAAGGCCAGCACGAGTAATAGGATCCATTAAAAGATTAAAGGTGGAGGTTAAATTGAACTATCTGCACAAATCGCGAGTCAAATCGCAAACGCAAGTCTCACTCTCGGCCCTGCGGGCCTCGCTGATCAGTGTTTTCCGTACCACTCTCGGCCCTGCGGGCCTCGCTGGTCACTGTTTTCCGTTACTCGAACGCCTTCGGCGTTCTGTCTACGACGTCCCCCTCCGGGGGCAAATAATTGATATATACCCCAACCTATTTGGTTACAGGGGGCAGTTGGTTTCCCCCCGGCCGGTTACAGGAATCGCGACAATTCAGTTTGCGGAATAAGTCATCTTGCGATTTGTGCAGATAGTTCAATTTAACCAAGGTGGATGAGGGCACGCAAAAATCAACATTGAAATCCCAATTAATATAATTGCTTTATGTAACCATTGCAAGTCAAGTAATGCTTCAGATAAATATGAACAAAATAAAGAAACTTGGCCAGATGACAGATGATATATTGTCATCACGACAATCTTATTGTTAATAATAACAGTTAGGGTTTTGAATGTTTGTTCGTAACTAGGGTAAACTGTGAGATAATCTAGAATGTTAGCGGTTTAAGAAGGTAGACATAGACTCCGCCACCACGCTTGCCGCTTCGATTAACGGACACCACGTTATAATTATCAATGGGCGGAATATCATTGCAGGCGTGGCACCATGTTTCCTGAAAAAATTAATAATTTAGGCGAAATTGGGATGGACATCAGATTTGTTAAAGTATAATCGAGGTTCGCAGATATGCTTCTAATATTCAGATAATAAATAGAGAAACTTTGGAGTACATTCCAAGCTGGAATTTGTACTAAAGAGGACACAAGAGAATCTAATGTCAGTGGGCTCGAAAAAATTGACATATAATTTAGAAAATACCGACTAATACGATATAAAAAATAACTAAGTTACAGTTCCACTTACTAAGCGGGTTTACAAAAAGTATGGAAGTAAATAAAAAAGTAAAAAAAAATAAATAAATAAAAATAAAATACTACTATAGAGGCTTCGGATAAAAATGGAAGAGCAAGCTATATACTACCTATTCAATAAAAACAGAAAAAAAAAGAAAAAAACCTAATAGTAACAAATTTTAAATAATCAATAACCTACTGATCACATAGGAATTGAGTTGGCAAACAGGTAAGGTAGAGTACATTAATTTTAAATACAAAAATATACGCTAAGCAGACCAACAATTTATAAGTAACGATATAAGTCATAGTTCTTGAGACAAACTTAAGAGGCGGATTCACTGTGTAAATTAATATTAGTGCACTAAGTGGAAGTCATTAGCTGAAGCTATCATAATGGGTTTTCCCAAAGAGTTCTTAACAAATATCCTACCTCCAAAACTCCAGGTGTTTAACACTCCAAATTCACTTTAGCCTCCAGGAGGAATCGATATCAGTAGACTGCGAGCCCCTTGACTATTAACAACCATGAAGACCTCAACTTCCTCCGATTTTTGATGATCGTGTCTCGTATTGATTGCGAAGCCAGTTGCAAAATAACAGGACAAAGGAGTAGTGGAGGATCTGCAATGATATCTGATGGTGCAATAGGAATGTCAAGTTTGTCAAGAAGTAAATCGTGGATAATCTTAGATAGTGACTCGGCAGGCTCATCTGGCAATCCAAAAAAAAAAAAAACGCAAGTTGGTTCCCCCAGAGTACTGCTCGAGGTCATCTATTAGCTTGTAAGCTTCATCAATGCGTGACTTCCAGTAGACAAACAAAGAGCTTTTGATAGTGTCCAGCTTATGTTGAAATTGAGAGATCTTATGTTCGAGTTCCGTGAATTGCTCCACAATAGTTTCCATTCTGGAAAGCAATGATTCCAATTTGTTTATCATGTGCAAGTATTGGACAGAGCATGTTTATTATGCCGCTCAGTATTGGACACCTTCTTAATAGGCTTGTAGAAAAAATTTTAAATTTTAGTTTTATTGTATTCCATGTTCGGTGTTTTTACCCACTTTTATCAGTCTGAGAGCTGCCCGGTGAGTGGTAATGGAAGATTCTGTCTGAGAGCTAAAGTTCAAGAAAAAATAATAATATTGACGACTGAGATCACTATGCCTAGATACTCAAATAATGTAGAATTACACAGCTAATTCATTGAACAGATTCAGAGAGTTCCTACAGAACATTATCTAATGGTAAAACATAAGTGAGATAATAGCTTGCTCTCAATGAAGGGAACTTCAAGAGCTCAATTTCATGTGTCTTTCTACGCAGCCATCAACCAGAACAAGAAGAAAAAGAAAAGTTAAGAACAGCGTTATTAATGTTGTTCACGTAATGATTTTTTATCGTTAATCAATACATCCATACACCTATTTTCTTTTATATTCGTTCCCTATCTACGAGGAGCATCCAGAAAGTAAGTTTCCCGATGTTTTCCCCTTTAAAGTAATCGTAATTAGCCATGTCAATTGCGCGTGCGTGACAGATCTATGACGTATCAATCATATGCAGCCGGACAGGTCTCGCCTCGTGCCAGTAGCGTGCTAGCAATGGTCCGAAATGGAAGCTCTTATTTCTTCTCCCGCCGCCTGCGAGGTTCGGTCGGTGATAAAGTTCTTGTATGCACAAAGCATTGCGCCAATTGAAATTCGTCAGCTCTGTCAGGTCTATGGGCCGAACATCATGAGTAAGCAGATGGTGCGTCGCTGGTGTAGGCAGTTTTCCGAAGGTCGTCAAAGTGTCCATGATGAAGAGCGCAGTGGGCGACCATCCCTCATCAGTGATGATCTTGTTGAGCTTGTGCGGCAGCACGTGATGGAGAACCATTGTTTCACGATTACAGAGCTGAGCACCCATTTTCCGCAGATATCGTGATCCTTGTTGCATGAGATTGTCACTAAGCACCTGCTGTTCAAAAAATTGTGTGCCAGGTGGGTATTGAAAAACCTGACACCCGAACACAAAATTCAACGCTTAGGAGCAGCACTGACGTTTCTGCAACGGTATCACGATGACGGCGACGAGTTTCTCAATAGGAACGTCACGGGCGATGAGACTTGGATTTCGCACATCACCCCGGAAATCAAGCAGCAGTCAATGCATTGGTGGCATAGTGGATCTCCGGTCAAGACAAAATTCAAATAGACGCCGTCAGCACGGAAAGTGATGTGCACGGTGTTCTGGGACAAGAAGGGCATTCTGCTCATTGACTTCCTTCCACGTGGTGACACAGTAAACGCTGACCGTTACTGTGAAGCACTGCAGAAATTGCGACGTGCCATTCAAAACAAGAGGCATGGAATGCTTACTGCAGGTGTTGTGCTCCTCCATGACAATGCTCAACCACATACATACGGCTGGATGCACAGCAGCAGTTTTGATGGAATTTGGCTGGGAGTTGTTTGATCATCCACCCTACAGCCCTGATCTTGCTCCCAGCGATTTTCACGTTTTCTTGCACCTCAAGAAATTCCTGTCCTCCGGTGAGCGTTTTGGCAACGACGAAGAGCTGAAGACGTCTGTCACACGCTGGTTCCATTCACAGGTGGCAGAGTTCTACGACAGGGGGATACAAAAGTGTCTCAATTCTGGTGGTGGCTATGTTGAAAAATAGCTGAAACATTGCTGTACTTGTTGCCAATAAATATGTTCCTGTAAGTGTGAGTTCTTTTTTTTTTTTAAATAGGGAAACTTACTTTCTGGATGCGCCTCGTATTTATAGAAAAATTGTGTTACGCTTTTTGAAAGAATAGTTAGCAAATGGATGTTTTTTAAACAGCAAATACACGGTGCATTTGAGTTCATTCATGGCTTTAAATTAACCCGTCTGTTTTCAATTGTTTTCTAACAGTGAAATTCATATATTCTAACCCTTCAGAACAATAATTAACTAGACACATATATTTTCATTAATATGTTATGAAATTCACGTGTTAAAAGCTATTCCAGATGATGCTCACTCGACTCCAAGACTCAAAAAGTGTTGTTGTTATGTCATAGGATGCTCTATTGCTATTGGTCAGCAGTATGTTGATAGAACCACGGCTGCTGCTGAAATAGAAGAGTTGCACTCATTCATTAAAATGAGATTGCTATAATTATTTATATATTTATTTAATAAATTTATAAAAGTTTCATTAAATATTTAAAACTATGAAGATGTTTATACAGGTTGATTCAAAATTCATTGTACAAACTTTTAGGGGAGTTAGTATGGGTGATCCTAAGCAAAAAAGTTCATATGAACATGGGTCTGAATTTCGACGATAACTGAGATGTGAACAGAAATAAAAATGCTGCAGTCAAAATTATAACAAGTTCTGGTTAGTACTAACAAATGAACACGTGTTATGATGTTGAATGAGTAACTCAGAAATTCTTGTTGGAATTCAATCAAATTTTAACGGTATACGCAGTCAGATGTACCCTGTTATTCCTTCAAATTTTCATTAATCTAGATTTTACAGAACCTGAGTTATTAACTTGTTGATCATAATGGTTCCACTAAACCAGAGTGGTTCCACTAAACCAGGTTTCCTTGAAACCAATTTGGACTATCATTAATTTTACGTTATATTCATTCATGACACCTCATTCCAAGTCGTTTGATATATTACATGCCATTTCTTAGTGGCGGCATTTTTAGTTCTGTTCATATTTCAGTTATTGTTCAAATTTGGACCCATGTTCATATGAACTTCTTTGCTTAGAATCACCCATATTAACTCCCCTAAAAGTTTGTACAATGAATTTTGAATCACACTATATAAATAATAAAATTGTTATATAAAATACTGTGGGATATTAAAACGAAGTAATTCAGCGTTTTTGTTATATTCACAATTACCGATACTGATTTGTTAATTCAAAAAAAAATATTTTTTTTTGGTTGCAGTCCTAAAATTTTCGGTTTTTTTGGCTTTGGAGCCGCAACCTACATTTGAAAAATACGGTGTATTGTAGTCAAAATGCATATCCTTGAAATTGGTGGACAAGAGGGGTTTCTTTTGTTTGTTACCTAACTATAGTGTTTAATTTTAAAAATAGGATTTGTATCTTTCCCTTAATTTATATGACCTAAAGCAGTGAATTCATATTTAATATTTGAATGATAAACTGGATTTATATAATTATAATAATATTCTGCTTATTTGTTTCTTTGAGTAAATTTAGAATTGGTACATTAAAATTGTTATGTTTCTATTTATATATTGTTTTCACCAATAAGTATTAATCTTTATTTCCTTACCTAAAATAATGATGGAGCTCAGTATAAAGTGCAGTTTTATTTATTTGTAATCAATTTTTTTCTTTTTATTTAAGCAAAATATGTTATCACCAGCATTAAACCCAAGTATTGCGCCAAATCCTTTCCCATCAACACCAGGCAACCCCATGACCCCAATGACACCTGTTACACCGTCTTCTGCCGATCCAGGCATTGTACCTCAATTACAGTAAGTTGAATTCGATTTTATGCTATAATTAATATTTGCTTTTAGATTAATATTGCCTTATAGTGTTTCAAATGATTCATTTGAATTTAAATCATCTTTATGAAATTGCAATTGAAGGATTAGCTAAGTAAGCATCTCTCTCTTACCTTGTGTTCTCTATGAGATTTCCCATAGTTGGGCGAGCATCATTAGATTATAAACTCCTCCCACATTTATATCTATATATATGCCACCATTGGCTCATCCTTATTCTGAGTTATGAACTCACCCAAGTTTGTGAGCATATCTGCAACTCTTGGGATGTGCTGCTTCTTTTGGTATATGTCCATTTATTACATAGTTGAAATTGGTAGAGACTTTACAATACAATAAAGGGAGAACAGAGTTTCCGACTAGTTTTTGCCATTTAATTCCTGCTTCATCAAGGATATAGCCGCCTTCTTGCCCTTATATACAGAAAATATTGTACACTGGAGTAATATGATTGGATAAATTACAACGAATAGCAAGATAAAGCAAAGAGTATTATAATCTGGGTAAAATGAAGGTAGAAGCAAAATAAATAGCATAGGTGTATATTGATTGGATAAGAATGAAAAGTAAAATTCTCTGACTTTTCCTGGTCGCTAATCACCTTGGGTACATTATAAAAAAATATAGAAATATACTAACTGGATTAAAACAGAAAAATAGCGATTGGATAATATAGAATAAAAATAATTAAAAAATGATAGATATAAATGAATAGATAGAAACTTTGTTCTCTTTATTGTATTGTAAAGTGTCTACCAATTTCATTGATAGAAACAATACTAAGGACACCCATCCTGTTGATCTTGTTGAACTCATCTGTAAGATTCTCCACATGAAGAGGAAACTCGCTTCTACTATCCAGAACATATGGTTTAACCATATTTGCCTACGTGAACGTCTCGAACCGAAGTACGTCCGTGTCATCATCCACAATAGGTTGACTGCTGCCCAAGCCGCGAAGTCTGCTGTCATACGAACTTGGGTAACTAAAGCTACTTCCATTCTGTATTCTAAAAACCACGCCTAAACGAAGACCTCTATAGACTTCACCTGCAAGTCTCCTCGTTTGTCCCACGGATATTCTCATGCCATTGATAGACGAGGATAAAATCAGACTGGACTCCTTTCGAGAGCACAACCTCATGACCTTATGGCGTAAACTCGATGACCTGCACTGCCCACGTCTTCCCAATCGTACTTCTACAGTTTCACAGGATTTCAACTTCCATGAGAATGTTGTTAATCTCACTTCAATCTCTTTCTCGGATGATGAAGCACTCCTCTTGGACAAAGGCCTAAAGCACATCATCCACAAGAAGCCCAACCAAGCCGACCTCCATTCCATCATTTCATACACTAAATGCGCTATTTTCTTCCTACCTCCAACGGATCGCCCTCCAGTATGCGCCATCGCCGGCCATCTCATTCGAAAATCATACAACGACACTAAAGCCTCCTACCTCCCCCGTAAGCAAATCTCCGATTTTACTGCCGCCATATCCGTAAAGAAGAAACTCCTTGAAGCCGAAGCATTGATTGTCAAAGCTGACAGAGGAAACGTCTCCGTCATCCTTTATCCTTCTTTTTACATCTCCAAGGTCTGTGATTTCCTTTCCTCCAACAATTTTATCCTCTTGTCTTCCCACCCCACCCCTAAATACCATAGAGCTATCATCTCACATATTAATAAATCCACCTGTTTTAAACTTCTTCGTCGCCTTATTCCTTCCAACCCCCACCCCCCCTACTCTTAATGCCCTTATTAAAATCCGTAAGCCCAATATGCCTGCCAACCTGGAGGCCGAGAGGGCTAAGGCTTAGGCTTTCTAGTTCTCAAGCCCACCTGGTCGTGGGTTCGAATCCCGCTGTAGGCATTGATGTTTCTGTTTGTCCCGGGCTGCGTACAGATATAATTTGTGTAAAAGGCGCAAAATGACCTTAGTAGTCGACGCCAAAAAATCCTAATAAACCAACCAACCTAATGTTCCCATATATCCCGTTGCTAATATTCCCCAGCTCCTGCCCATGGTGTTGCCAAATCTCTCTTTCCTCTTCAACCTTAATATCTTACCTAACACCTATAACATTGAAAACTCCCTTACCCTCACCAGTTATCTTTCTTCCTTCCACACTAACGAGTTCCACTGCCTCATGTCACTCGACATAACTAACCTGTACACTAATGTCCCCGTCCCTGACAATTTTTCCATTTTTGAACGCCTTCTTTGTTCATCTTCCTTCTCTGTTCCTGACTCCATTGACGTCCTCGGTATTCTCTCCGTCATATCTAACCAGAACTATTTCCCCTTTAATAATTCCTTCTATTCTCAACCCTCTGGCCTAGGAATGGGTTTCCCCCTTAACAGCTTTCTCTTTGAAGTCTATCTCCAGAACCTAGAACTTACATTTGTAACCCCCCCCCCTCCATTCTAATTCCACTATCATGTCTTGCCACCGTTACGTTGACGATATCCTAATAATATTCGATTCCCGCACTGCCTCCTCTGCTACTATCTCTACTTATTTTTAAATCCTTCTCCCCCGATATCCAGTTCACATTCGAAATCGAAGCTAACAAGTCTATCCCTTTCCTTGACGTCCTCATCACTAATGACCTTGTCACCCATCACTTCTCTTTCTCTGTTTACCGTAAATGTACCACATCTTCTAATCTAATCCACCATTCTTCATCACACCCTTCTTCCCATAAACTTGCTTCCCTCCGTTTCCTGATAGATCATGCTCTCAAGCTGTCCCTCAACCCTTCTTCTCGTTCCTCTGAATTTCGCATTATCCAATCCCTTGCCCGTATGAATGTTTTTTCTCTCTCCACCTTTTCCCGACTATTTAAGTTGCAGAAAACTCGCCTTCCTCAACCCTAAGCCTCCAGTCCCAAGAAATGGGTTTCTATACCTTTCCTTGGCCCCCATTTCTCCCGCCTAACTAATTTCTTTTCTTCTCTTGGTCTCCACATCTCCTTCCGATCCTCCACTTCCTGTTTCTGTACATTGAACTCTCCCACCCATACCAATACCAACAACTAATCCCGGTCTGGTGTACATCACCTGGAGTGTGGAATTTGTGAGAAGTTCTACATAGGATTTTCATATCGTAACTTCGCTGTTCATTTTAAAGAACATATGACGTCATTCCAGAAGAAACATGACAGTCCCATTATGCAAACCAACTCGCCATCACAGGATCTCACCTAAGAAATGTGAAGAAGTGATGTCCATTCTTCACTTTTGTGATGATCCTTTTAAAACTCTGGAATCCATAGAGATTTTCAAAGCCAAGAACTCCTCTCCTGACCTGCTCCTTAACTGTCAGACAGATTTCGACATCTTTTCCATTCTTATTCCATCTTGGATTTACTGTAATTTTCTTTTTGTATTTTGTTATTCGTTTATGGATTAGCCCTTGTTTATTCATTTATGTCTATCATTTTTTAATTATTTTTATTCTAAAGGGCCGTACAAATGAAAACTACCATTTGTGTGTGTGTGTGGGGGGGGGGGGGGGGGGAGAGGGCGTGGGATCATAAATTTTTAACAATTGCGAAACCCCACTTGAAAATTGAACAATAGATTGCAAGTGTTGCCTCACGTCAGAAAGAACGATAGCTCGCGCTTTGAAGCTCTGCACGTGACCGCTTTGCCCAGCCCGAAAGCAAACGTCAAAGACGTCAATGGAAGCATTATGGGTCACCACCCCCGATAAAATCAAAAGCAATTGCAAACAGCACGGGGAAGGTGATGTTGACCGTCTTTTTTGATCGCAAAGGTTCAGTAAAATCGGGCCTTTGCGATCAAAGAAGACATCACCTTCCGCGTGCTATTAACACAACACGATATGGGGAAACATTGGAGGCACTGCGCGTGGCCATCAAATGCAAGTGTCCTGGACTGCTTACAGAAGGAGTGCTTCTTCTCCACGACAACGCACGTCCTCACACCTCGAAAGCAATGGTAGACCTCATCAAAAAGCTCAACTGGGAAGCAATACAGCATCCATCTTACAGCCCTGACTTATCCCCATGTGACTTTCATGTGTCTGGGGATCTCAAGAAACATCTGAAAGGCCGCAGGTTTCAGTCGGACGATGAAGTGAAGGAGGAGGTTTGGATGGTTCCACACGCAACCAAAAGACTTCTTCCATAAAGGAATTACACACCTTGTTACACAGTGAGATAAATGCCATAATGCATTTGGGGAGTATTTTTAAATTCCTTGTATACATTTTGGATAAAATAAATAATTTTTGTTTTCATTTGTATGATGCTTATATATTATCCAATCGCAATTTTTCTGCTTTAATCCAGTTAGTGCATTTCTATATTTTTTTATAATGTACCCAAGGTGGCTAGCGACCGGGAAACGTCGGGGAATTTTACTTTTCATTCTTATCCAATCAATATACACCTATGCTGTTTATTTTGCTTCTACCTTCATTGTACCCAGATTATATTACTCTTTGCTTTTATCTTGCCATTCGTTGTATTTTATCCAATCATATTACTCCACTGTAGCAAATTTTCTGTATGTAAGGGCAGAAGCCTCTAGTGAGTTTATATCCTCCATAAAGCCGGTAATAAATGGAGAAACTAGTCGGAAACCCTGTTCTCCCTTTATTGTATTGTAAAGTCTCTACAATTTTATTGATAGAAACAGTACTAAGGACACCCATCCTGTTGATATTACATAGTTGATTAGGTATAAGATAAAAACTATCCTCATCACTTGAAATTGCATGATTCATTTGGAACAACGAATAAGGTGGTTAGCGGAATTATTGCTATGATTATTTCAATACATCCATATCTACTATCTATATTTCCATTTATTTTATATTGGTTGAAACTATTAATTTCTCCTAAAACCTTTTATTTTATGTTTCATGTTATTGAGAAAGTATTTTTCTTGATGTAAATTTTTTTTATACTTCGTAAGGTTCCGTAGAGTCAGGAAGGTTGAAATTCAGAATGTCGGTTACCCTAGGGATGCCCTTACTACACTATTTAGAATGATTTTGATTGGTTCATCGGGGTCGGCATTACAGGGGGGGGGGGGGGGGGGTAGAGAACTAAGTGCTTCCACTGCTTTCCTACCTTTCCTACACCCTCCTCAGGGGGAAGTGTTCTCACCAGAAAATTTTTATCAGTTGGGTGAAAAGATAAAATAGCAGGGCAGAAAAAATTAAGAACAAATAAAACGTTATACAGATTTGTGCAGTTTTTTTGTCGATTCAGCCAGGTGGTCACCAGAATCAACCGGGCAGCCTGCCCCTTCAAAAGGACCTGCGCAGAACTCTGTGTGTGTGAGGGGAGAGGGAGTTAATTTCTTATCATATGTATTCATGTTATTGTATGAAATTTAAACAAAGAATGACAAGTTTTGTATTTTTTAATTTTAAAATTACACGTTTACATTCATTTTCTATTTAGTTATTAATAAAGTTCACTTTACAATACAAAGATTTTATTCAGATAAACTAAAGTCAACTTTCGTCCTTTCAGACATCGTCAGTATGCATTTACAACTGAATTTTTTTTTAAATTTCTTACAATATGATTTTTATATTTTAAACAGTAGTTTTACCGTAAATTCCCTTGTATAATGTGAATAATTTTGCCCTAAAAAAGCACCTAAATTTGTGGGATCGCATCATTTATTGTAGGGGATAATTGTAGTCCTGCAACTATTAACTGTGGCCAAGGAGGGGGGAGGGGGTCAGTTGCATCTCTCCTGATGAATTTCAGATGAAATAACCATATAATATACATTAATTACACTGCATATATAATGTCCAGTTCATTATATAATACAATAATTCACTTTTTACTTGAACTTCTCGTCACCAAAAGCTAATACGAAAATAACTTCTTCGAATTAACGAAGTTCTTCACTGTCAAAATTAATTTTTTTTTGATGTTTCTAAGACTTAACACATAAATTTGTTTATCACATGATTTATTTTTACTTCAGCAGAAGAATGTTAAAATTGCAGAAAAATTCAATTCAGATCTGTGATAAATCAAAATTTTTAAATGTGCAGCAAATTCATTGGCATTAAGGCCTATCGGAATGTACACATTATCGGCGTTTAATCCTAATAGTCTGTTCTGAAAATGCATTAAATCATCGAAGTACTCAAAATTGTGCACTGTGAATATAATTTATTATGGAATTTTAATTAAAACTAACTAAATTTTATTTAAGAAACATGAAATAAAGCAACATCCACGAGTCTTAAACACTCTTCATCCTGTGTTATGTTTCAGCACTCATTTATTTGGTTTTTTTTTTCGTCTTTTCTTCCGTAAATGTATAGCATTATTTTTGTGCACGTTACATGAGTGGTATCGAGAATTAATTATATAAATGAATGTAATTTTTTTCCTGTGGACACTGATCGCGTGGCCCTATTGCTTCTTATTTCACGACATTGTGACGATTCAATTTACGATTACATGGAACTTTTAATAAGTGAATTAAAAAGTTAACACTTTAAAAGTAAAGTGCAAAATTTTCAGATAAACCGCGTTCGAGATCGAAATGCGCGTGACTGTATCATATAAACTCTTTTTTTTTTTTTTTTTCTTGTTAATAAACAACCAAACTACAATTTATTGAAATAAAGCCTTTTTAATTATATAAGAGTAGGAGTTGTAATAATATATAAATAATTAAACATATCTAAGAAATAAATAAAAGAATAATAAACAATTCATTATTAAAATTCACCCAATGTGGAATAAAGCAAGTAATAAGTCTTGTGGGGATGTGGTGGAAGTAGACGAAAAACACAGGTGAAGTGAAGCTCTTGTAGGGGAATAATCACAGTAAGAAACACAGGAAGAATCACATGAACAGATAGTGGCATACAATAACAGGAAGAGAAAAACCTTGTGATGAGAAGGTCCAATTGTTTATTATTATTTTCTTTCTATTACTTTTCATTAAAATCATTTTTCCCCCCTATAAAAATTGTGTCGGCAAGCAACAAGTCGATTGTTGTGTCGCACGACGGTTGTTATTTGTTTTCTGATGTCCATATGTTTGTTGTCATTGTTGTCGTTCGTTGTGATCATCGCCCGAGCAGAGCGTTCGTGCAAACTGTCCGCCTATGGATGCTAAGCTGCCATCGTATAGTTTGCTGCAGATATTTTTGAATAGGAGCCCCACATCACGCCGATCCAAGCTAGCCTGATTCCACAGGTAAATAATGTAACATTTAAGAACATTATCCAGTCGCTCCTATCTCTTCATCAGTAAAGATGTGGCATTTTCTGGTGTCAGAAATGGGATCTGTAAAAAAAACAAAAAAACTCCTATATCAACCTGAGATGGAATAGCCGAATCCCAAGTGACAGTATTTAGCCAATAATAGAATTAAAAGTGAATTTATCCCTAAAAAAGGACACAACAATCGACAAAAAGAGCCAACGAGAACCGAAATATGGCCGTTCCGCTGGAGCTCATGCAGAAGCTCTCCAAAATGATCGCCTCTGCCCTCCACGTAGCCACCAACACAGCGGTAGCGCACCTGGCGATGGCGTCTCCAACTCCCTGCGAGGAGAGAGCATAGGAGCTCTCCGTTGCAATGCCTCCCCCGCTCACAATGACAGCCTACCAAGTGGATGAAGAGACGTCAGTAGGCGAGTATTTTAAGTGCTTCAAATGGGCCCTCCAGCTTTCCAACATCCTGAACGAAAAGTACGCCATGTACGCATGTGTCCATATGGGGGCAGAGTTGAATGGAGTTCTGAAGATGCTCATAAGCCCTAAGGAACCCGAATCCATCCCGTACAGCGAACTAAAATGAATTTTAATTGGACATGCTACTACAAAACAGTCACCTGCTATTCCTGTCAAATGACCGGGCACTTGACCAAATGTTGCCGGTTAAAAACGAAGAATGTACGCTGCACTTCCCCCAATGAAGTGCCGATCAGTTGGGTCCAAACTCTTAACAAACTACACAGGGAAGTGGACCTCAAATCCTCGTACCACAACATGCTTGATGTCAAGATAGACGGGAAGATGCTGCAGATGGAAGTGGACACTGGAGCCCCGTGCGGTATCATCGGAGTCACCAGGCTTCGTAAAATCAAGGAAGGCTTTGTATCCATCTTCAGAAAGCCGACCACTAGTTTAAGAGCTACACGGGGCATCAAGTCTGCTGCTTGGAGAAAACCAGGGTCCAAGTTACCGTAGGAGACACCAGCCTGCAGATGGACCTTTATGTGGTCGAAGGTAACTCCTCTGCATTCATGGGATGCGATTGGATCACAAAATTTGTTAAAGAGATCAAGTTCGATCAATTTTTCTTGCCAATACAAGCCATTCAAGAGATGAAATGCCAGAAATTACTCACAGAGGAGCAGCAGTTTCGATTAGATGGCCTAATAATGGAATACGCCCACCTATTCCAAACTACTGCGGGCAAACTGAAGGGCCCCCCAGCGAAAGTCCATCTTGTTCCGGATGCGACCCCCATCTTTGCCAAAGCTAGAGATGTTCCTCTTGCGTTACGGGAAGAATACGCCAAGGCCATAGATCAGAAGATCTAAGCTGGTTTCTACGAAAAGGTCGATTTCTCTGAATGGGCATTGCCAACGCGTGTTGTGGTTAAAAATGGAGCTCAGTGCATCACAGGAAACTACAAGCCAACTGTAAATAAACAGATGAAAATTGATGAACATCCTATTCCTAAAATAGAAAAGATTTTCAGTAAAATGAGAGGAGCAGCGTGGTTCGCCAACCTCGACATTACTGATGTATATATTCACCTGCCAATAGATGAGAACTTCTGGAAGATTTTGACGTTGAACATGCCAACCCATTGACTGGTTAGACCAACCAGGGCAGTCTATGGTGCAGCTAACATCCCTGCATTATGGCAACGTCGAATGGAAGAAGTTTTTCGCGACGCCCATAATGTGATTAACTTCTTCGATGACATCATTTTGTTCGCATCTACTTTCAATTGACTTTTGGAGCCCTGCGTCAGACTTTACAGCGGCTGGGAGTGTATGGATTTCACCTAAATGAAAAAAAATGTGTTTTCGCCACCACTACACTAACTTGTTTAGGACATGTCATCGACAAGGATGGTCTCCATAAATCCGATGACCAAATAGAAGCCATCCAGAAGGCCCCAAAACCGGCACCGTCCGAAGAACTTCAATTGTTCTTAAAGAAGGTGACCTACTATAAAGCCTTCATCCCAAATCTTTCCCACAAAGCGAAACCTCCGAGTGAAATGCTGGCCCAAGACCAACTTAAATGGACGAAGGAAGCCCGAAATGCATATGAAGAGATAAAAACCACCCTCATATTCCTGCAGGTCCTCGACCAGTATAACCCCACTCTACCATTAATTCTTGCCACCGATGCCAGCAGCTATGGATTGGGAGCAGTGTTAAGCCACCGTCTGGCCAACGGTCTAGAGAGACCAATAGCATATGGAAGCCGGACTCTCACAGATACAGAACGGAGGTACCCACAAATCGACAAAGAAGCCCTAGCCATCGTATGGGCCATTAAGAAGTTTTTCAATTATTTATACACAAGAAAATTTGAGTTGATAACCGACCATAAGCTCCTGACTCAAATTTTTCAAGTCACTTTCTACCCTCTGCATTAGCCGCATGCCAATTATGCGGAATACTTGACGAATTTTAATTATTCTATTGTGTACAAACCAGCGAAGGAACACACAAATGTAGACTATTGTTCGAGAGTGACTGCTATTAACAGGGTAGAAGAGGAAGATGGCTTCGAATTGTTCTCTGTCCACCAGATGAGACTGCTGCTAATTAGACCTTAGACTGGAGGAGATAGCTAAAGCAAGTAGGAGTGGTCCAAGATTGGGCCGAATCGTCCAAGAGCTCGGACGGGGCTGCGATTTAGCCTGTTCCGGTTACACAGCTCCAGAAGACCGCTACACAACGAGCGTTGGTTGCCTAATATACGACCATCGGATAGTGCTTCCACCAAGACTAAGGCAACCAGTCCTGGATGACTTCCACACTGGCCATCTAGGAATTGGCAAGATGAAAGGCCTAGGCCATTCGTTTGTGTACTGGCCCAGCATAGATGCCGACAACGAGCACACAACCAAATAGTATGTCGACTGCCCGATGTACTCCAGTGCTCCTCCGCAGTATTGTGTTCATCATTTGGAGTACCCCAAAGGGCCCTGGGAGAGGGTGCATCTCGACTACGCCGGACCAGTAGCGGGCAAGATGCTGCTCATTATTGTGGACGCCTACAACAAGTGGGTGGAAGTCAAAGTGACGACGTTGACAACTGTGGAGGCCACAATAGCTCTCCTTGATGAACTGTTTGCCAGTTATGGCGTACCTACCACAGTAGTCTAAGATAATCAGGGATCTATCTAGGGCCAATTTGGTACCGTTTAAGGGTACCTTCACAAAATTATTTTAAGTGAGAACGGTATCTTCACAAGATTGTTTTGATTAGAAACGGTATCTTCACAAAATTTTATCTCTTGTTTATAAACGTATTACCTTCAAAAATGGGCTTTTTATCAATGTAAATAATGTCAATTCAAATAATAAAAAAGAGTTTTTTAAAATTATGCCTGGCATTTTATATTTTTTGTTAAAAATTTTCACAAAAATCTTAGTATTTTCACAAAATAGGGTATGGATTCTGAAATTCTAGATAGACCCCTGATAATGGTCTCCAGTTCTTCGCCAACAAATTCACCCCATACCTTCAAAAGCAAGGGGTTAAATTCCATAAACGCACGGTGCCCTACCACCCTTCCACAAATGGACAGGCAGAACGTTATGTACAAACAATTAAAAGCACTCTGAAAGCCATGGGAACCACCCCAACAAATTTGCATCGTAATTTAAATACGTTCTTGGAACGCTACCAGAGAGCGCCACACGCAACAACGGAGAAGTCCCCTGCCAAACTCATCTTCGGATGGGAACTTTATACTTGCCTGGATATGCTGCTTCTGCAAGATGTCGGCCATATTCAAACTGCAACAAAACGTTTAATAGTAATTTAATTGTCTGGTAAATTATACGGAAATAGACTTCACGTTTATCTCGCCCTCTCCAAAAAAAAAACAACACCAGTTATTATTTGGTAAATAAATGCTTGGCATCTGGAATAAACGTTCCTTTTTGTTGCTGAAATTTACTGCACAGCAACAAGGCATTTTACTGCTGTTATGCTACGAAGTTTACAGTATGTTTTACAGTATCGACTCTCTCACAACTGCTACAGAAGGGTGCTCTAGTGACAGCCAGTGGCACGTGACACGCATTAGCCAGTCCCATGTCTCATTTGCCGGCATTCACTGAGGAAAAGAATGTCCATACTCTCCTTATCTAGTGCTCTGATCTGAGTTATTAATACTAAAGATGGCTACTCCACAGCAGAGAGCACGGACAGTGTATTGGTTTATCGAAACGAAATCTGTGACTCAGAAACAGAGAAATTTTCGAAGACAATTTAATAAGGATCCACCATGTCGAAACAGCATTTTGGATTGGGAGAAGAGGTTTTTGGAAACAGGCAGCGTGCTATGCAAAAAATATTCAGGCCACCCAAGCATAGCAGATGAGGATGTGGAACTAGTTAGAGAGGCGTTTTATTGGAGCCGTACAAAATCGATGAGGACAGCTTCCAGAGAATTGGGTTTGCCTAAATCCACGGTATATAAAATCGTACGTAAGACGTTACAATTCTATCCATACAAGATTCAGCTTGTACAAGCTCTCCAACCAAATGACAAAACAAAATTTACGAAGTTTGCTGTTTACACATTAAACAGAATTGAAGACGATGGAGATTTTCTTCAGCCTGTTGTGTTTTTCAATGAGGCGACATTCCACGTTTCTGGACGTGTTAACCGCCACAATGTCCGCATTCGGGAATCTAAAAACCCACACTGTGTCCGTGAAGTGGAAAGAGACAGCCCAAAAGTCAATGTCTGGTGCAGGCTTATGCACGATCGTGTACGGTAAGCGGGCTTATTCACCCTTCTTCTTTGCGGAACCAACTGTTACTTCCATTACTTATCTGGACATGTTGCAGAATTTTGTATTCCCACACTTAGATGAACTATGGCCTCATATTTCTCTTCTAACATGATGGAGCACCACTACACCAAGATGGAGGACAATGACTTCCATTCGAGATTTTTGCCAACGAAAACATAATCGCTAGTGATTAAAATATTCAAAATTAACCAATTTTATAGTTCCCCTGATGCATACAGCCTGTTTTGGGGGCTATGAAAGTTAACTATGGAAATTAATGAGAATTGTTTTAAGCCCACTTCCTTCGAGCTGGTAGTTTTCCATGATATTCAGAATGGCAATTGATTATAAAAGCACACCAGTAATATATATCTGGCCCATCAGAACCCATCAACATCAAAATCGATATGTCCTTGACCTGACAGTAACCAATAAAATCAATAACCATGAATATTAATGAAGTAACGTGATTAACAATGAGATATCATGAATATTTATCGAGATATCGATCGATATCATATTTAACAATGGTATATCGATCAATGTCGTGATTAACAATGAGATATTGATAAATATTGATGAGTAATATGGCATTTTGATAGATATTAACAATCAGCCGATGCAATGAAAGGTTTAATTAGGTTAATTAATGATGAGGCGTATTTATTACTTGTAATTAGGCTTGAATATTTAATTAGTAACTCCTTTTTCAGATTTCAACAATTAGAAGCACCTTTTGGTTACATTTTCTGTCACTGGATGGCGCTCTATCCTTAATTTCTTTCTTTCCCAGTGAATTTTTCGTAATTTAAATAAATACAATTGATTTTTTATTTTTTTTTATAAATAAGTGTTTTTATTATCATACGAAAAATTTTATTGACGATCTTGCTTTAATTAATTTTTAGAGAGCAAAGAGTTTGTTTATTCAATTAACCACCAGAATTTCATATCTATTTTCTTTCCATGTGCATTTTAAAATTTATCTTTCTGATTACGTTTTCTCGCACTAGAGGGCAGTCCATCCAGTTCCCTTTTTTCAAGGTCTATAAAAGTTTTTCAAGGTTGCATTTTTTAAAGTTTTATTTATCTTTTTTGATTACATTTTCTCTTACTAGAGGGCAGTCTATTCTGTTGTTGTTTATTTTCCAGTGTTCCAGCCCATTCATGTTTATAAAATGTTAGAATTAAAAAAGAATTATCATCGCTCATTAATTAATAACCAGTTATAAAAGTGTCAATACGAGGGTTGGGGCAAAAGTCATGGCAACTATTTTTTTTCTTGAAGATACCAGTCCGGTTGGAAAATGTGACATATACAGACAAAAGGACAAGGTGTTAACTACATGTGTGGACAAAGAATAGCACTGAAATATCTTAACACACTAATTTATTATGGTAGTATACAGGGCAATATGGCCTTCACGGTGCAAAAGAATGACAACACAGTACACATAAAGTTGACATGACAAACCTGGGACTAAAGACCCTCAAACTAGTCCCCTGCTACTGTCACCACACGCTACCAACGATGTGGGAGGCATTGCTCATCACTGGTTGACATACGTCCTTGCTGAAATTTCCTACCCACCGTATGGTAGGGCATTATTCCCAAGGGCTTCCACTAATTCAATGTGATATTCCATCGCATTTCTCCCTCGGAGAACGGCTATTTTACTTGGGTTACTTCCATGGGTTACTTTCATCTCTCACGACACTCACCTACTGACTGATTTCACAGCCCTCGCTGTGCTACTACCAGCTATCACAGAGCCATATGTTGTTCTGCATACACACTATGCCTGCAGAACTTCCACACGACACATATACGTTTGTGATCCGTTCACATATCTACAAGAAAAAAAATAGTTGCCATGACTTATGCCCCAACCCTCGTATTTAAAAATGAAGAAAAATAAAAACATGATCTTTATGGGTTTTTTTTTTTTTACTTTAAAAAATATGGAGATAAAAAAGAAAGATTATAAAATGCAGCCCATTATTCATTATTGATCAAATTCGACTTCTGTCACAAGATGAACGAAGCTTCATCAGTTTCATTTTAGTTGCCAGGTCATTTATCAGGGAATATATGCAAAGATTAAGCAAATACCTCAATTGGCCACATGATTTCATCGATACCTGTCATTATCTCGTTCTGGATTATTTTACATCGGATATAACAGTTGTCAGTATTGTCATAAAGGATTTCACATCTGCCGTCATGGTGACGACTCAGTGGTGGAGCATTTGCATTGTTCTCCTAGATGTTTATATACAAATTATTTTGTTTTAAGATTTGTAAGATTTATATATACACATTTAGATCAACGTTTTCGATTAGTAGACAAATTTGATTTATTTTATTCACTGTATGAAGCTTGGAAAGGTTCCACACAATGAACGTAAAATATTCGGTTATGAAGAAAAAGAAGTAGAAAACAACCACCAAACAAAACATGTTTACACTGGTTAACAAGCAAGAACTATGTTTATGATGAGAAAAAGCAGTCATTTTGGTTTCTTTGAAGTGAAACTGACAACTCTGAGCATGTATTTTTGAATCAAAATAATATATATATTTTTGAAAATTTATAAAAAGAGAGTGAAAAAAGAAAAGAACTGAGACGAAATGAGAAATATAAAAACAAAACAAAAAATTTATTTTATTTTTTCCAAAAGAATAAAATTTATTTAAAATAAGATTATGGTCTAATTTTTTTTCTTCCAAACTTTATACAAATAATGTTTTATAACCTTGCTATTATAGATTCATCAGATTAAATTTCTGTTAAAATTTATAATTGTACTGACCTGAAAAAAAATATATTTTATTCACTGCTGATACAATTGTTTTGTTTGTTTATCCTTACGGAATATTTATTATTTTTTTTCCAGATATTGTGAAGCTTAATTTGAAATATACATGTATATATAACCTCATTAATGTGTTGAAAATCTGAAAATTCTAAAAAAACACCGCGACAAAAGTATAGGAACTTTCATATAAACATTTTATTTTAAGGAATTTGTGTGTTTTAATGTAGTTGAATACGTTTAATACATTTTGTATAGGATCCTTGAGCACTGATCAAGGCATGTTCAGTTAATCATGCCGTCAGACAGGTTTTTAATATCATTTTGAACTAGATTCTTCAACGATAAAATAATGGCGTCTTTGAGTTCTTGTATGGATAAAAATTGTCTGCCATTCTTGCACACATCTCTTGCCAACATGACCCAAACATTTTCGATAGGATTAATATCTGGTGATAAGGCTGGAGTCTTGAAAAGCTTGATTTTCTTCAGGGCAAACCATTCTGTAATACACATTGCAGTATGAATGTCATCATTGTCGTATTGGAACTACCATTTTGGTCCTGCCATCGATCTTCTTTGACGAGGGAGAACTTGTGACAATAGTTCTATGTAATCCCTTGATGTTATGCGACCGTCCACAAATTACGGTTCACACTTAGCACCATAACCTAATGAGCTCTCCAGATCATTAGGGAACCTCCACCTGCTTGATGTCCTAATAAGAGTATATCTTCCTTCCTTAAATCAAATTAGGACTCCAAGATGGCGGAGTTGACAGGTTGTTTCTGAGTTGCTCTTGGATAGCGGATTAGGATTATGTAATTATTTTGGACGAATTTACTCAATCTGCCAGTTTAAGCTATATTTGAATTCCTACATTTCAAGTATCCATATTTGGGACTTTATCTGTTATTTTATTTCACGATGCCACAAGATAGCAAAAATGAAATTCTAAGCAAAAACCCCTTGCCACCCGTTCTTCTAATACTGATTCACCAAGTCTTGCTTTGGAGGATTGTCTTTCTATATCCATTCAGAGAGGTATTGTGGCTCATTTTGCTGACCCAGTTTCATTACATCAATTAATTTCTCAGTTAATTGATAAGCTTGTGGAAGCATTAGACGAAAAATTTAAATTTACTGTATTGTTGGCAAAACTCGACCCCTTCGTCGATAAAATGGAGTCGACCTTCAACAGGCTTAATGACATTGAACAAAAACTCAGCAATCTTCAAGCGAGGGTTGAGGAAGCCGACTCCTCATCTGTTCATGAATTATCGACTCGTCTAGATGTCGCTACTAAGAACATCGATGATCTTCAACAATACTCCAGGCGATCGAACATCCGGATATTTGGTGTTCCCGAAAAAACATCAGAACAATTAAATCAAGAAATTTCAACAATGATCTCCAACAAACTCGACATCTCAATGAATTGTTCCGATTTCTTAGCAATTCATCGAGTTGGTCCCCGGTCTGTACAACCTAATCGATCGATCCTGGCCCAGTTAGCATCACCAGCCTTAAAAGACTTGATTATCAAGAACAGATACAAGTTGCGCAATTCTCCGATGGTGATATTAGAGGAGCTTACATCAACTCGTTACCGGTTACTTCGAGCTGCCAAGGCCAAGTTTGGCCCAAAGAATGCCTGGAGTTTCGGCGGCCGAATTTTTACTAATAATGCATTGGGAAAGATGATACTATTATCCTCATTGGATGATTTTTAATCTGGTAAACCAGTCATAGTTTTTTGCTTTCGAAGTTTAGTCTTAGTCATGGCTAACTTTGACTCTATAATGTATTATTTTTAAAAGTTTAATTGTTATTCGTTATTGCTTTTTCCACATAACCTTTGGCAGTTTTTAAATATATTTGATTGTTAAGTTCTTTGTAATTTTTACAATATTTGTTTAATTGATCATGAATAGTAGATATTCTTCCCTTTCATTTATTTGCATGTTTTTCCTTTTCTGCTATTCCTTATTTCTGTTATTCTTTATTTCTGTTTTTCCTTTTTCTTTTTTAATTTTTTCTTCGTTTTTGTTATTTTTTCTTTTTTCTTTTTCGTTTTTTGTTTTTCAGGTTGTCTTTTTGATCTTTTATATCCAGTTGATATGGTCCCTTTTAAATTTCCTGTTTCTATCAGCACTCTGAATACACTTATTTCTTTTAATTCCAACTCTGAAATTGACCGTAATTTATCTTTGCTTTATCTTAACATTCGCAGTATGCGAGCTAATTTTCCATCTTTTTTAGTTAATCTCCATTCATTAGCTATTCAACCACAATTAATTGTTCTATCTGAGACATGGTCCCATGACTCTCAAGATATCCCTGCTATTCCTTCATATCAATCTACTTCGATCAATCGTAGTAATAAACGTGGCGAAGATTTTTGTATTTATATTTCTGAGGCCTTAATTTTTACTGTTAATTCTAATTTTTCACTTGTTTCCGATGATTATGAAGTTTTGACAATTACGGTAAATATTAAATTTATTATCGTTTCTTTCTATCGTCCTGCTTCTGGTAATTTTTCTTCTTTCTGTGCTTTTCTATCTTCAGCCCTTCTTGATTGGCAGCAGTCCGGGAAGTTGTTAATTTTGGTTGGTGATTTCAATATTGATCTTAATAAGCCTTCCTCTGCACTTAATCTTCTTTTAGACCCTATTACTCGGTCGGGATTGTCTTCTACTACCTATTCTTTTTCTCACTACTCCTCTTACCATCATACATACTCGGCCATTGATTCCTGTTTTTCTAACCTTAATAGGTATATTTTTAGTAACACTCTTGATATGTCAATCTCTGACCATTTTCCTCTTTTAACTATATTTAACACTTATATTTCTCCTGTTACTAACTTTAAACTTAAACATTTCCGTATTGTCTCCCCAGCGCGTATTGCAGTTCTCAATTCATTCCTATTGGCTACCGACTGGTCTGCTCTTTTTTCAACTAACGACGATCCAAATCATTTATTTACTATTTTTTTGGATCATTTGCGCTTCAGATATGATCGTTACCTTACTCTGGTACTAGCTCGTAATTCAATTCTTACTTGCAAAGCTCAGCGTAATCCTTGGATAACACCATCGATTCTGGTACTGGTGAAAAAGAAAAATTTTTCATGTTTAAAATATCGTCGTAACCCTACCCCTGCTTTACTAAGGAAATATAAGAACTGTTCGAATTCGGTTAAGAGCCAAATTAGTCTATCCAAATCTAATTACTTTAGTTCTCTGTTTGGGCGATTACATTCCAATAAAGATAAATGGCGTCTTCTAAAAAAATTATCTTCTGGTTCTTCTGTTTCACATTCACCTTTTTCCCAATCAGACAATGTCTCTTCAGATACTTTGACCAGCTTTTTAACTACTCTTTTGCCTCAGGATCAGCCGACTAAGAAACATTCAGGTATTAGTTATACTTGTAAAGCTTCGCAAGTTCCACCAAGTTTTTCTCCATACCAGCAACTCCTGAGGAAATCTGTTGAACGATTTCGCAACTAACATGCAGTACCGTACCTGATTTGCTGGGATTTCGTGCTGATTAATCATTGCTCTTAAATCAGCTATAGCTTTACCTCTTACAATAATCTTCAACTCCTCGTTGTCTTCCGGAATCTATCCTACCTCTCTTAAACGTGCTAAAGTTACCCCAATTTTTAAAAAGGGAGACCCTAAATTGTTTATTAATTATCGCCCTATTTCTGTTTTACCTCTTTTTGCTAAACTATTTGAAAAACTATTCTTTAAGCGTCTCTCACACTTTATTCATTCTTATAATCTAATTCATCCCACTCAGCATGGATTCTCTCCTGGCAGAAGTGTCGATACTGCATGTTATGAGCTCATTGAATTTATCTCCTCTGAAATGGCCTCCAATAAATATGTGGCGGCGATCTTCGTTGATTTCACTAAAGCATTTGATTCGGTGCCAATTGATATACTTGTACTAAAATTTGCCACTATATTTAATATTCATGGCCCACCCTTAGCATGGTTAACTGATTTTCTTTCTAACCGACAGTATTTTATGGCTTATTCAGGAGCAACTTCTTCCATTATAACTAGGAATACTGGAGTCCCACAAGGCTCTATACTCTCCCCTCTACTATTTAATTTATTTATAAATGATTTACCTTCATTTTTTACTTCCACAAAAATTATCTTATATGCTGATGACGTTACTTTATTATCTTCTAACCATGGCATCAACCTATATTTATTTCTTTGAATGATGCTCTAGATAACTTAAGGAATTGGAGTATGGCCAATTCTCTGGAATTAAACATTGATAAGACAAAGGTTATGCCTTTCCATCAACACAATAAGCCAAATTTATCGAGTTTTTTCCCAATTTATTATGGTAGTCTTCTTGTTACGAGAACTACTTTTTTTCAGTATTTGGGTCTCACTCTATCTTATGATCTTTCCTGGGATTCCCATTTGAATTCCCTTCTCCTCAAGCTAAACACGAGACAAGGCCTGATTTCCAGGTTAAATTTTTTACCTCGCAACATTTTACTATTATTGTATTATTCATGGATCCATTCTTCTCTTTGTTTTGGAGTAATATTCTGGGGCTCTACCAACACTTACAATTTAACTAGGATCCTTAAGCTCCAGAAGTGGTTTCTCCGTACTTTTCTTAATGTTCCTAAGCGGTCATCTGTAACCCACTATTTTTCTAGCTTGCGTATTCTGACTGTGCAACAGATTTATTTTCTTCAACTCTGTTCGTTTATATATAAGATTGTCAATTCTTTACTTACTGTTACTACTCCTTTAATTATTTGCTGTAATAACGATAGGCATAATTATCCGACCAGGAATGCTCAAGATATTTATTTTCCAATGTCTCGTTTGAATTATAGGAATAGATGTATATCTTTTGTCGGGGTTAAGTATTGGTCACAGGTGCCTCCTGAAATTCGTCTATTGTCTCCTTATCGTATTTTTCGCAAAAACTATCAAAAATTACGTGTTTAATTTATGTCTATGTTAGCCTTAAGTTAGTTTCAGCATTTTTTATGTAAAAGTTCTTCTGTAGTATACTATTTATTTGTTTAAATTATGATTAGCTTTGTTCATTGGCATATCAATTTAGTATATAACTTTGATGCTGCTGTGTTTTTTTCTGTGTTTTTGAATTATTGTTGTTTTTCCACTTACTGTTGGGAGAACTAACATTTTATAATGATATCATATTCATAATTTGTTACTTAGATGAAATCATTAATATTTATTATATTATTTTCGATATTGATTATTTGCATCTTTTTGCCTTATTCATTTTAAATTAATTTCTTGAAACTATGCTAAGCCCTCTAAATTATGTCCTCGGCCAATCTTGATTTGTTATCAGTTTTATTTTGTTTTTGATCTTCTATTGTTTTATTTATTGCTACCATTGATAGTTTTTTACTAACATTTATTATTTTTTCCCTTGTTAATGTTTTTCGCCCCCTGAGCCTCACTTGTCGGTCTTTGACCATTCTGGCTCTGGTGGGCGTTGTTGTATTTTTTATCTAACTTATTTAAATAAATAAAAAATAAATAAAGTAGTATCCGAGTCCATAAGGATCATCAAAATTGAATTTCTTCTCGTCTCAGAAGATAATTGTTTTCCACCCAGTGGTCTAACTCGTGTGGAATAAACTCTCAATAGGCGTATTTATGTCGTGGTTTCAATGCTGGTTTTCGACACATTTTTTTGCGAACAGAATGAGGAGTTTTCTGTTAAACAGTTGGTACACTGCAATCCAGTCCAACTTGAATTTGAAATCTTTGCCTGTGCTTTCAGAATTTGATGCAGCTCCGAGTAGAGCTCTTTCATCTCGCTTGCTTATTGCAGGCTGTCTTCCAGAACTCTTCACTCCATATGTTCCGGGATCTTTTAAATACAATGTAACGACATGGTTACTTCGATGTATAAGTAATGCCATTTCTGAAATTCGTTTCCCATCTTTGTAAAATGCAGAAATCTGGCCCTTTTCAAAAACAGATGATGCTGAGCCTCTTGGCATGTTGTTCTATGAGCACTAATCAGGAAATATTGAAAATCCTCTCTATTAGAATGGTATGTTCCATATACAACTGTTTTATATAGGTGGGGGTCGTCTTTTGACATAAACGATTTTCAGAAAGTTCCTATATTATTGTTGCAATGTTTTTTTAGAATTTTCAGGTTTTTAACACATTAATGAGATTATTTCTTTTTTTAGCTATAGATGTATATTTCAAATTAGGTTTTAAAATAACTGAAAAAAAATAATAAAGTGGCTATTTACACGGGTCTGTGAAAACATGCATTTTCACGCCCGCAGCTTCTGATTGGTTTAGAAGGTCATGTGGGTGCAGAGGTTGGGAAAATACCTAGATTCACATACGATGCGACTTAAAGAACACGTTTAAGAAATCTTTTCTTCGGATTCACTTAATTAATTCGCGTTTATTGTCGCCTTTTGCATTTTTTTTTTTGGTTTGTGCTTTGTTTATTGGGCAAAAAGACCTATTGAACAAATAAAAAAAACTTACACACAAAAAACTTAATCTAGTCCATATGTAATAAGCTATTTATAATAAAATTGTTTGAAATGGATTTGGCGTTTGAAATTGTGATGCCCTTCCCCCTAATTTATATATGGCAACAAATTACTGTTGGGTGGGATGGGCGCCAAGTGTTTGGGACTGATAAGAGGGAGTGGTGGGTTCAAAGTAAGACGGCTATAGCAGTTACAACTAAATAAATGCTCTCTTTATTTCAGGACACAAAAGATCAATTATAAAATTGTTCATTAATCATTAAAGGTTTGTCAATAATTAACAGAATTACCATAATCACATTACCTAAGGCTTTGTCTACAATTGAGAGGGTCCCCCTCAAACTCAGGCTCTTAAATGTCTGATTAATCAATTTTACGCACGCATACTACATAGTCAATCACTTTATGCATGCAAATGGGAGTGGGGTTCTACAGTCAATGATAGAGGGTGTAGCAACAAAAGACTGAGCTCTGATTCCGTAGGCATGGAGTTACGACTTAGCGCACCCATTAAATGGCTTCACTGATTACACGTGAGACGTCCTTAGTCGATCCATAACGCATACTTGCGACATGCGCTTCTTTTATAATTAATAGCCAAACTGGCCATATGGGAAGACCGCGGTAACCCTGTGGACGCTCCAGTGCACCAGCAAATCACGCCGAGTCAACACGTTCCTCATTTTGACGGAGGAGATTTGAATGAGACTTAGCTCTCAAAGAGACTTCTATCACGTCGCCAAAACGAATACATGGAATGCTTGAACTCTACGTGCTATAGTTCATCCAGGGAGAGTTGGAGTGGGCGGAGCCCAGGAAGTTCTGAACTGGCCAATCAGAGAAAGGTTTGATCATGCGACTGATCATTCCTGGTTTACAGGTCTTAATTGTGAAGCGTTTTATAACATTATTTTACTTTTTAGTGGAACTACGTTATGCTGCAATTTAAATTTAAAAAAATAAGAATACACTTATGGATCCCTACGTAGCACTTGTATCTGTCGTAAACATCTGTACGTTCAATATAACACTTTCGATTGTCGATTTTTCCGTATTTCATACGCAGTTTTTCATGCATGATGATGGCGAAGGAAGATCTTGAGCACGGTATCGTCCTCTCTTTAAACTTCGTGAAAACATTTATAATTGTAGGATAATCTCCTTCTCGGTGTATTTCAGCAACACATGCCCATGCAACAGAAAGTTCAAATTCATCCAAATTTTTAACTTGTGACTCTCTTACCCTCTTCTTCCCAGGCGTCGAAAACAGCGAAGGGTTTGGCACGCTTGCTTGCGTCTCCGAATAAGGCCTAGTTACACCCTGAACGATTCTTCGAACGGATGTCGCCGATACTTGTGTTGCTTTAGATGTTTCTTCTATTAAAGCAGAAGTGCTTTTATGAGGATCCTTATCTTTGAAATAGGAAAATACATTCCACACAATCTCCCTAGCTTGGCTGTGAAGAGTTCGTCCTCGAATTCTAGCGGTGTTAGGCGTTGTAGATGAACTAGCCATTATGATCGCTGGTCACTGCACGTTGTGAACGAATTGACGCCCGCGTAGATAATGAAGAAACCCCATAATTCCTTGCGCGTCGATTGCCTGACATGATTAATCGTTATCAACACTAAGTCATGCGTACTCCAACTCTCGCTGGATGAACTATAGTTGCAGATACCTGCACTAATCAGGATATCACCATCCGCTGTGACGTAGAATCCCCTCCTTATAGCTACTTAATTGGCTAAACATAAATTAGCAAAGAGTAGTAAACACTAAGACATTGTGATCAATTAACACAGAGCGCCCTCGTTTGAGCGAATTACTTCGATAAAACAAGGTCAGGTTCAAAGTAGCAATATGCATAAATGTACACAGTTTTATTGGGATACGTCTCAATCTAATCGATGTTCACTAATAATCTTTCACAGCTTATTACCGACATCAACAGAAATCAAGAGGACACAACATGGAACAAACTCACCCAGCATGGCATCTATATCGCTAGTTGGCTTCTGATGAGTGGCGGGCGAAATCGAACGTTTTTCAGCAATCAGCATGCCATCACTTTACAATTACCGTTAGCTATATTCATAGTAAATAATCAGCATCGGAATTCAGACAAATCATCAACAGCAGCAAGTAAAAACTGCTCAGAGTTTCAACATAAACAACAATCTATCTCCAATCGAACACTCATTGTAATCTCGGAACTCAACACTGAACTTCTCTCAGTGGCTGCTCATCACCGAAGACAAAACACGAATACATAAAAAAAAACAGCATTTAAAATCCTAACAATACCGTTTTGGAAGCTGACACATCTTCTGAGCAATCCTCTCAGAAACAATGTCAGTTCTCAGCAAACAATGACTGTCGCTGTGCGCGATAACAATCTCGCACAGTAATCGACAACAAACAATAAAAATCTCTATTTCTTTAAAATATTACTACGGACAATAATCTTAACAGAAGATCATTAATTATACTAAAATAATACATATTGGATTAAAATTCATTTAAAAATCGTGTGTATTTATTCAACATAGCTGGAATAAAGAGAGCATGCAATCATAACAAAATGTGTTAATAATAATCAGAAAAACATCCCACATTTACAAATATTACAAACATAACACACACCAAAACGTTCCTGCCAGACCCATGTGACACTCAACTGACATGGAATGTCACAAAATCAAGTGTTATATAATTAAAATGAAAATTCTTGGCACAACAACACTTGTGCGTGTGAAAAGAAATAATTCTCATTAGTACATATTAGAATGTGTTGCAAGTTATTAGAATAAAAGAAAGTGTGAAGTTTATTTGAATTTCACAAAATAAGTACAAGTGGTCATCGCTAAATATGGCCACCTCGGGACCATGCTTAAGTGTCCACATTAACTGGTGGTTGTTTTAAGCGAGGCTACCAAAAGTACTTATTTTTTTTTATCCAAAAAGTCGAGCATGTGTTTGTACTTACATATAGGCAAGTTTGTTTGCTTAAATACATGTACAATATCTTGTCAAAATAGTTTATCTAAAATACTGTCTACTGTTTGTTTGGCAACTTTGGCTGCATTAGTGAAATTGTATTGTGTAGAAGCTGTATAATTTCTATGTAGGATATAAGAACATGAGCATGGGAACTGCAGTTGTCAATTAGAAGACCAATTTTTTGTCTTCGCTTCTAAGATGCTTGTTCCATTGAGCTAGCCAATTAATCCAGATCTCTAATGTCGTCCATACATTGGTAAACGGTTCGTAAAGATTTGTGAAAGTTTTTACATTGTTGAAGCAGCCTGAAGATTCTGACTTTCCAGTGATGAGGAGTTTTTCTCTCTGTCCCTCCAGTTTGCAATAAACAGGGCCATCAGCAGTCTCTACATGAAGTTTCTTGAAGATTAGCTCATTGCGTTTTTCCAGCGATGAAGCCAGCCTTCAGTTGCCTTAACGCCGGTGTGGCCTAATGTCTTTGCAATTTCATCAACCTTTTGACATAAGAGAGGACCGTTCACTGGAGCCTTTCTGTTTCTAACATATTGAAACCAACTTAAAAGACCTTCAACTTGAGCATCTTTTCCATTTAGCTTACACTTCCTGCTTGTTACTTCACTTGCAGCTTTCATGTAATTGACCAATCAGTACAATCTGTAATTTTGGCCAGCAGTTCCCATTGACTTAGAGGGAAATGAAATGTGGATATTATAAACAGAGTGTTCATTTATTCAGAGTAAGATGAGATGAAAAAGTAGAATTCGTGAACTACCTCTGAAAAAAGTGGCCACATAAAGCGAAAATTTGTTACATAGGAAACAGAAAATTCCGGACCGAGCTGGAGTGGCCATATTAAAGGTGGCTGGCTACATTAAGCGGCGACCACTGTATCAGTTTATTTTTTGATAAGTATAAGTATTCGATACTACGTGAATGTCTTCTACAAAACTGCGTGCTGGTTTTTCTTTCATGTTGAGACACTGCCCTCTCCAAGTCTGACAAAGTAGAAAATGCATTCCTCACTTTGATCTCTGCCATTTGCACAAATTCCCTACTTCTAAACCAAGTGACTTCTAATTCATGGGGGGGGGGGGGGGGGGAAAAAAAATACAACATATAGAAAAAAGTATATGAAATCAATAGTAAATTGGAAGAAATCGTTTTAGACATACGTGAATATATACTGATAATTTCACTGTATTCATCACGCTTGCAACATGCCATTTAGACCAATTTTCGTTTAATTAAATTGACGAAGTAGCCCTCCACTCCCTCAGCTGTAACAGTTTCGGTCGTAGAAGCCGTCATAGTTATCTAAATGACACGATATACCGTGCCCTCACCACCACAGGCATTCCATCATTACTGGAACCCAACGGTCTCTCCCGAAGCGAGGGCAAACGCCCTGACGGAGTGACCCTCTCCGCCTGGAAATCAGGGAAGATGCTACTATGGGATGTGACCTGCGTCGATACCCTTGCCTGCTCCTACCTAAACGGAAGTTCAAAGGAGGCCCGTTTCGCGGCTGACCTTGCTGAAAGCAAGAAAACGTCGAAATACGCCGTCCTGCTTAACAACTTTCTTTTTGTCCCCATTGGCTTCGAGACTTTCGGCTCCTGGGGCTCTAATGCTACTTTTTAGACTTTCCGTCGCTACACAGGACACAACATTGATTGATTGATTTATTGTTACCAAAGATAAGGATAAAGGCAGCTTGGTGCCACACAGGAATCCCTACCAAGGCAGCGAGAACAAAGACAAAAAGATAAATAAAAAAAAACAACAAAAAAACAACAAAAAACAATAAGTATATATTAATGAAGTTAATGATAAAATTATATAATTATATAAAAGACAATATTATAAAAAAACAATCAAAATTTCTCCGCCAAAGAATCTCTCTAGACATTCAGAGAGGTAATGCGGCTTGCATCATTGCATCTCTACCATGTGCTACTCCCTTCAATGAAATTTTCTTCATTTGACCCCCTTCCCCCAGTTTTGTGGACTTTTCTGCAACCTCCAGTACATCGGCATCACAGGATACAATTATTCCACTGTGCGGCGAATGGCAGAGGATAGAACTGTGGTACCAAGAACATTTAACTGGTGTTCGTATTTCTTTTATGTAATTAATTTTATTGTCTTCTTTTAGTTATTTTTCCCTTGATTGAAAGGGACTAATGTATGCTTTAAGTTTTACTTAACTTCCGTTTTTTGAAGTTTCTATTTTAATTTTTTAATTGAAAGTTACGTTTTTAATTTTCAAGGTCAAAATGACGGAATTATTATATCGTCCTGGCATTATTGTAAATAATTTATTTTATTTATTTAAATAAAAACTTTTCATAGAAAGTGTATAAACAGATGGCAAATGTTTAATAATATGATCATTGTTTTTTTTTTTTGCTAATAAAAGATTAGATCGACAATTAAATGATAGTCATTAGAGGAAATTTAACATCAAGAATATTCAAAGATCTGAGCATTAATATTAGAGGTATAAGCGAAGTTAGTTTGATATTATTTGATATTTGACATGTGAATACTGTGAAATTACCTATATTTTGGTAACTTTCAAACTGCGCTTATTTATTTACTTTGAATTTTTCGGCCAATCAAATATTCGTAATAAACAAAGTCAATGAGATCAAATTTAAAAAAAAAAATCGCGAAAAGCAAATGAAACTAAACTTTGCCAATAAACAAAGCACAAAAACAACAACAAAAAAAACAACAATAAAAAAACAACAACCAAACGCGAATTAATAAAGTGAATCAGAAGAAAAGATTTCTAAGCGTGTTTTTAAGAAATCGCATCTTTGAATCTTTCGTGTTCTTTGAATCGCATCGTACGTGAATCTAGGTATTTTCTCGACCTGTGCACCCACGTGACCTTCTAAACCAATCAGAAGCCACGGACGTGAAAATGCATGTTTTCACGGACCCGTATAAATAGCCATTTCCAAATAATAAATATTCCATAAGGTGTTTTTAAAAACAAACAAAACAATAGAGTTCCGATACTTTTGTCACTGACTGTACATGACAATAAATCTGCTAGAAATTATTAAAAAAAAAAAATTGTCAAGATAATTCGTATTTAGAAATAACTTTAAAAAAAACAACAACAACAAAAAAACCCAATGAAAGTAAGGATTAAGGATGTAACTCAATTACAGGAATTCAGTTTCTCAAATTACTCATTCTGTTTAGTCATCAACGTGTGCTAAAAAAAAGAGAGAGAGATGGGAAAAAACAAAAGACTTTTCACTAATACAAAAATTTTATGTACAGTAAAATCCTGTTACAATGTACCTCACAGTAACGTACATTTCAGAATAGCATACAAATTTAAAATCCCCGGCCGAAATGTAGGTATATTAATGCTAAAAAGTTTCAGAATAACGTACTTCACTTTAACATAAACCTCGCATTAACGGACAAATTTTACGTCCCTTGGTTAAATTATCACTTCAATACGGTATGTTCATGTGTTTGTTTATTTTAATTTAAGCTTTAAGTTAATGTGCATGTAACAGGGTGAGTAGCGACCAAGAAAACCGGGAAAGGTAAGGGAATTTTATGTAACCGGAAAAAATCAGTGAATTTTTGTAAGCATGTAAGTCTGAGCATCATTTCAACAATTCACAGAAAGACTACAGATCGTAATGGCAGAAAAAAGGAAACTGTTTTCAGTAAAGGAAAAGCTGGATATTTTAAAAGAGGTGTGACTTTTTGGGGAGGCAAGTTATGAAAAGAAAGCAGACGGTTATTACAGATTTTTTAAAAAAAATTAACGGACTGTAATACTACATGTCTGCTGTGTTATAGTTGTATTGAATAAAATAAAATGCTACACTTCATTTATTCTTATGTTTTTCTATGCATATATGCATTGTTCACCCCCCCCCCCCCCAGTTTCATAATAACGTACTCCTCCCATTAACGTACAAATTTCCAGTTCCCTTGAAGTACGTTGTAACGAGATTTTACTGTATTACTAAATAAGAGAATTTTATGTATTACTCACGTCTTAATTTCTTGAAAAAATTCATCCTTCCCTTATACTCTCATGTGATAATATAATTCGTCTTTTTTCCTACCCACTGCTGATGTGCAAAGGGAGATCTTTGCAATGTGTATCAAGAAAGTGGATGGGGTGGGGGTGGGGGCTTAAGTGAAGACCCCGAGGGTTTTTTGTTTTTTTTTCAAGGAAGAAATGGTTTTTCGAGGTCAGGAGAAATTGAGGTTAGATTAAAGTGAACCTTTAGTCAAAAAAAAGTTTTTGATATTTTATACATCTAAGTCTAAAAACACTAATCCACATGGAGAAAATTAATATCTACCTTTATTTATTAATAAACAGCATTTTTAGACGAAAAATTATAGCCCATGGAGACTGCCATCTTTCCCCGAATTCGCAAAGGAACACTGGAATTATATGACATCAGGTATGACCTGTGCAAAACAAGGCCAACTATAGATGAGAACGCGCAGCTGTAGCAGGCGATCCAGCTTTAATGAGGTTTGAGTTGAGCAGAGGCAGCGGAAGGGAGAAATGGAAGCGAAACCAGTGAAACCGTTTACATTCTAGTTTTTATGTCGCCTTTAGTTTTACAGTAACCATATTTACCGTTCAGTGGATTATAATTATAAATATTAAGAATTACTTACAGGTTTTTTTTCTGTTTTTGTAAAAATTAATTACTATCACTAGCTGGGTAAAGGTTAACAGTAATCTTATTTTATCATTTGCGTGTTAAGCCTAATGCGATAAGTTCGGCGATGTATTTTAACCTCGTTCCTTTTACCTTAATGTATATAAGAAATACTGACATTTCATTTTGAATTTTACACTTACTTCAAATCGGTCTTTGTATTTCTGGAGCTGTTTGGATAGTATTCTCCTTGGTGTTTGTTCAGGTTGCTGATGAATGAAAACCGTCGGTATCGCGTTCGGCTTCAGGAGACTAGTATGGCGGCCTAGTTCGCTTCTTGTGGCCCTTAACAATTCTGCCTTCAAATCTCTCTCATAACAGGATTCAGTAAAATGTTCTGAACACATCCTGACTATTTACTGGACAATTTTCCCTGTTAGTATTATGCAATCATTGCTTCAACAGTTGTTGATTTTTTAGCTGCAACTTATGCCAGCTGTAAGTTTTGTTTGTCGTAGACCTATTATTACAACCATAAGCAATGCAGTAAACCACGTTATTTATTAAAGCTGGATCGCCTGTTGCAGCTGTGCGTTCTCATCTATAGTTGGCCTTGTTTTGCGTGGCCATACCTGACGTCACATAATTCCCGTGTTCCTTTGCTAATTCGGGGAAAGATTGCAGCCTCCATGGGTAGATATTAATAAATAAAGGTAGATATTAAATTTTCTCCACGCGGACTAGTATTTTTAGACTTAGATGTATAAAATATCAAAAATTTTTTTGACTTAAGGTTCACTTTAATAAAAAATTTCTTTGCAAGGGGGAGGAGAAACAACCTATCATCAAGTTATTTTTCAGATGAAAAATATTAAAAAAAGAATAAACAATCTCTCTGGGGGACTTTTTGATAATGGAGTAATGTCAATGGGTATCTCAAATAATTTTTTTTAATGTTTACTTATATATGTTCTTGTAAGAAATAACATTTTTCAGTCAGCAGCTTTTGTACGAAGAAAAAAATAATTTCAAACACCTTTGCAGTTTTCTGGTAAGTTTTTTTTAATTATTAATTACCTTTTTATATAATTTAAAAAAAAAAATGGTATTCGAGAATTTATGAGAAAAAAAGGAAAATTACATTTTTTTACTTCTTTTTTTTAATATATTCTTTAATTTTATTTGCACATGAAAAAAAAAATAATGTCTTCGTAAGGATATTTTTTACGAGTGCCTATGCAGATAATGCCAGAAAATTCTGTATTGTTGGGAGATGATATATTTTTGGTGGTCAACCGTTTTAATCATCATACCTTGATTCACGTTCGCCAGTATGAGCTTGCGATACGAAAGTATGTACCAACGCAGATTGGACCAGCTCTGTCATTGAACGAATGGAAAGCATTTTCAGCTCAACGCGAATCTATTTTGCGTCAATTTGATACGGAAACGAGTCCTTGTTATTTGTATGAAAGCAACAAACTCATTGTGTTTTCTGTTGATGAAAACTGGATCATGATGATAAAGATGGGAAAATCTGATGGATCACAGAGTATTTTATTGGAAGATTCCCAATTTCGTGCCATTTTGGACTCTGTGCAGTTTATTAATGAAAAAATAGAAGAATTGAATAACAATTAAAGGTTACACAAATTTACTCATAAATGTTTTTTTTTTTTAATAATTTGTCTGTAATTTCCTCAAGTTTTAAAAAATTTAATTAAAAAGATAATATTAAATAATGAAATTTACCTTTATTATTATTATTATTATTATTATTATTATTATTATTATTATTATTTTGTCATAATATCAGGTTGTCCTGAAAGTTTCTTCCGGATTCTTGACACGTGTGCAAACAATTCTGTATCTTTAGTGTTTGTTTAACAATCTATCAAAACCAATCGCCGAAACGAGTTCAAAAGAAAGCCGGTTCTGTTCCATCAAGACAAAGCTCACCCGCATACTAGCACCGCTACCTCCTGGACCTTGCACGAGTTCGAATGGGATATCATGGCTGACCCCGCTTATACCCCTGACCTAGCACCCTCCGACTACTACCTTTTCTTCCACCTCCAACTCCATTTTCAGGGTGAAATTTTGAAACGTGCAGAAGAGTGCAAAAAAAAAGGTCGATTTGTTCCTAAAGTTCAGGGACCTAGGGTTCTTCGCAGAGGGAATCAAAAAGCTCCCAAAACGTTGGGAGAAGATCATAAGGTTAGATGGGTAGTACTATCCTCATTAATTCAATCATTTTGTACGTACTTTTTGCTTTCGAAATAAAAATTCAAATCTTTTTGCTTTCGAAGAAACTTTCCGGGCAACCTGAAATTTTTGAGAAAAGTATATAATCACAGGGTTGCCACTGGCGACTATTTAGCGACTATTCGACTATTTGCGACTATTTTTGACCTTGGGCGACCTTGGCGACTTTTTTCCCAAAAAAGGCCCAAAAGCTACTATTTTAAAAAAATTGGCGACTTTTTAAAAAAATTGGCTGCTATTTTGAAATATTGCTGCGACACATGGCAGAAGCCACATTGGGAACGCAAAAGATAATCTGTTAGTCACAGTGCGATCATGTTTTAGTTACACCCAAAAGAAACGCATATGCACAACCTTGGTTCTACCACGTCACTTCTCCTGTGCAGCTATGGCAGCTACTCACTTTGCTAGGAATTCTTTCTTATTGCTGCAGTCTTAGGATTGTACCTCCGCAATTGCAATTAAGAGTTTGCAGACGTGGTCCCCACATTTCCTGCATGTCGATATTAATTTCGACCAGTCGCTCGTTTTTTGTTTTTTTTTCAGTCTCACCATGTTTAGGCCTGGCCACGAAGCCTATTCGTCTGGACGATACAAACTCTGCTAACTTTCTCCATATCCGAATATTTCATCCGCAGAACCATGCAATCTAGGCTGTCACGTTAACTGTGCATCGAGAGACGCCACGGCTGTCTGAGTGCGTTGGGACGTGACCACCGAGAGAGAAGGCCTCCGCAATGAAACCGAGGAATTCAGGGCAAGAGCTCACATCAGACGTGTTCAAAAACAGAATATTTACGACAACAATGGTCCATGCGCCACAACAATGAATTACTTAAATCTAAATACAAATTATCAAAAAAAAAAATAACATTTTGGAATAATAAAAAAAATTAATTAACCATCCACCACGAGATTTAAGTAAAAGCAATAGTCTTTTCGTTATCCATAAATTGCGATTTCCCAAACACTTTGAGATTTGAAACTGGAAATTATATAAAATTTAATAAAAAACTTTTAAAATCTAATGAATATTGAATTGTAAGAAATTTTGACTGAAAACTGCACAGGTGAATTAAAAAACATATATATAAATAAGCATCTGTCTCTGTTTATTTTATTTATTAATTCACATGGAAAGAAAAATTTATGAAATTCTGGTGGTTAATTAAATAGACAAACTCTTTGCACTCTAAAAATAAATTAAAGCAAGATGTCAATAAAATTTTTCGTATGCTAATAAAAACACTTATTTATATAAAAAAAAAATTAAATTAACGGTATTCATTTTTTTTCCCAACGAGTTTTTCGTAATTTAAATAAAGGATGGAGCACCATCCAGTGAGAGAAAACATAACCAAAGGTGCTTTGAATTGTTGCAATAGAAAAAAAAAAGTTACTAATTAAATATTCAAGCCTAATTACAAATAATAAATACGCCTCATCATTAACCTCTTCTTGATCAGCATAAATTTTGAAGGATGCCTCCTGGACCAGATTTTATATACACTACTGTTTATAAAAATCGCAACACCCTGATGGAATGGTCTAATCCATATGCAGTTTGCAATATTTGCATACAATGGGTCAGAGTATAAATGATTAGATTTTCAGAGTAATTGCTTGAAAGAACACCATGTCTCGACGACGACGAAGGGTACCATATCAACAGCTGACAGACTTTGGAAGAGGACGCATAATTGGTCTACGTGAAGTGGGATGGTCGTATCGTGACATTGCTGCTCGTGTAGGACGTAATGCAACGACAATTATGCGTGCATGGAGGCAGTGGAGCGAAGAGAACAGGGCACACCGAAGACCAGGCTCAGGAAGACCCAGCACGACGACACCGCGAGATGACAGACACCTCTATCGCATGTGTGTAGCAGATCGTACAGCCACTTCCACAGTGTTAGCACAACAGTGGGGTGCTACAGTAGGCAGGACAGTGTCTGCTAGCACTGTACGACGCCGTTTGATTTCCAGAGGATTATTGGCACGAGTACCATTGTTGCGGATTCCTTTGACTCAAAACCACCGGCGCCTCAGGTTGCAATGAGCCCATCAACACCAACAGTGGCAAGCTGAATGGCAACAAGTTGTGTTTTCGGATGAGTCAAGTTTAACTTGCAGCACCATGACTGCAGGATACGAGTCAGAAGACATCGTGGCGAGCGCGACCTTCCAGAATGCATCCTGCAGCGTCATTCAGGACAAACGCCAGGGGTGATGGTGTGGGGTGCAATCAGTTACCATGGCCGTTCCCGTCTGATCAGAATCCATGGCAATCTGAACAGTGACCGGTACATCAGGGAAGTTGTGCAACCCGAGGTCATCCCCTTCCTGCAGAACCTTCCAGGCGCTGTATTCCAACAGGACAATGCCCGACCGCATGTGGCCAGAAATGTCCTCGCCTTTTTCCAAGCACATCAGACGCCCTTGTTCCCCTGGCCTGCTCGTTCACCAGACATGTACCCAATCGAACATGTGTGGGACAGGGTTGCTCATCGATTGGCTCGTCAGACTCCTGCAGCAGCAATTATGGATGAACTGTATACCCGTGTAGACAGAGCATGGCAGGACATTCCCCAGGCCCTTATTCAGAGCTTGTTTGACTCAATGCCACGACGTTTAGAGGCTATAATTGCATCCCATGGTGGTTTCACCCGATACTAATGTGACAATAAAACGCATTGTATTGACCTGAAAATCTAATGGTTTCTTTTCTGACCCATGATATGCAAATGCTCCAAATTTAATGCAAATTGGGCTATTCCATCAGGGTGTTGCGATTTTTATAAACAGTAGTGTACTATCTGGCAAACCAATGACGAACGTGCGTTCATCATTTACATTTTTGTAAGAATATTTCTGTTTCAGAATCGGTATTTATTTCAAAATCAAGATCTTTGCCATTACTACTTGCATTGACAAAATCATAATCATCCATTTTTTAAAAAAAGTGTAAAAATGGTGCAAATAAGATGTACAACAGTGTTGAAATAAGCACTGGTTCCATCTATCAAAAAATAAACCCAATGGTTCCATCTGTCTACAGGAAAATGGACCCATAAAAGAAGAAACTGTTCCAAATGATTTTATTGTTTCATTCCTGGAAAACCACGTTTTCATTTAGTTCATAGAATTAATAACTGAAAATGACGAATGCATGTACGTCATGGTATTGAACGGATGGTCTAGCTTGACGAACGCATGTTCGTCACTGGTCGAGAAGAGGCTAATTAACCTTAAAAAAAAAGTCATTGTATCGATTGATTGTTAATATTCATCGATAAGTCGTCATATTCATTAATATTGATCAATATCTCATTGTAAATCATGTCACCTCATTAATATTCATGAAAGTTCATTAATATTCACGGTTATTGATGCTATTGGTTTTGAAGTTGGTGGTTGCTGACAGGCCAAATTTTAACTACTCGCACCTCCCCCTCTCCGCATTAGCGGCTACGTTTTCCCTTAAAAATTTAGAATGCTGACTTGTGCCTTAATTTGGATAATTACGATATTTAATCTGGTTCAGTTTTTCCTTGCAATTTTCTTCTTTGAAAACTGAAAATTTACCGAAGAATACATATTAAGAATGAAACTCGTCAATGAAGTAGATGTGAATATCTATCTTTAATTGAAGACTGGAATTGGCAATGTTTTATCATTGGAAATGCTTAGCATGTAGTAGTTCAGAAGATATTATTCTATTGAACCTTATTCGATTCATTGTTTTACTTTATTCATATTTCGTTTTCATTAAAGTCAATTAAAAAATTAGTCGATCAAAATACCGCTGTCAATTCGTGCACTTCGAAAATCTTTTTAAAAATGAGAAAAAAATTTAAACTTTTTATAAATATATTTATTTTTTTATTAATTAATTAATTAATTTATTTATTGCTACTAAAGAGAAGGATAAAGGAAGCTTGGTGCCACACAGGAATCCCCACCAAGGCACTGAGAACAAGGAGAAAAAGACAAAGCCCAAAACAAACACATAGGAAAGAAATATAATTATATATTGATGAAAATATATAATTATATATAAAAGACCAAAACTGCGTTATTTTTCAATCTTGGTAAAGCTTTAGTCAAATAATTACATAAACTTTTTGAACAATTCTAAAGGAAACATTGCTTAAGTTAATAACAAACTTGGCTTCTCTAAACTGAATGTTAGCAATGAGTTCATTATTATGTCTAGAAGAAGTGCACAGCTTCGAATTTTTTTTTTTTTTTTTTTTTATTACAGTGTTTTAGCTTCACATGCGTGCTCCCCATGGCCAAATAAGAAACAAATGCCCTATCAAATGGGCCTGAAACTCGACCGTTAACGAGAAAAATGGATCTTAAAAATGTAAAAATGTAAAAATTCTTGTCTTTGTTCAAAATTGTATAAACTTTAAATTCACCAAAATTCAATGCATTTTGGGACATTTGCCCCATTAAAACTATTGGAAATTTATAGCCTTACATTGATAGGGAAAGCTTTCCCACTCACACATCAACTTTATATCAATTTTCTTAATAAAAAAAACAAGTAATCTTTATTCAGTTTAATATTTTCACTGCATAAGCTTTATTGTAGGCTTTGGTTCGAGGCAGTTTGCAGGTACAGTATAACGATCTTTGGAAGAAGTTAGTTTCATATTACGGTAGCTGTTGGTGACGAAAAATTCGAATAAAAAGTGAAGTAATTTATTGTATAATGAACTAGACACTGAATATGCAATGTAATTAATGTATAATACATGGTAAATTCGTGTGACTATGATCAGCACAGAAAGCAACTTCGACAAAAGCAACTGCCTCCATTTCGTCGAGGCAGTTTGGAAGTTTATAGCCATTGATAGGGAAAGCTTTCGAACTCGCACATTGACAAAAAAACACAACAGTACATCAATTTTCTTAATAAAAAAACAAGTAATCTTTATTCAGTTTAACATTTTTCATAACTTGACTGCATAAGCTTTCTTGTAGGCTTTGGTTCGAGGCAGTTTTGAAGTAGGCCTATTTGGAAGTAGCGATCTTTGGGAGGAGTTATTTTTGTATTAAATGTTGGCGACGAGAAATTCAAATGAAAAATCAATTAATTCATTGGATAATGAACTGGACACTGTATATGCAATAAAATTAATGTATATTATATGGTAATTTCATCAAGACAAAATCCCCTCTGGACAAAACCTCCTCCGTCAGCAGTCGTCGTTGGAGGGCTGATATTTATCCTCTTGTATAATATGACCCAGCAAATTTAGGTGCTTTTTTTTAGGCCAAAAAAATTCGCATTATAGTAGGGGATTTACGGTAATAAACATTGAACAGTTCAGAGACGAACGTTTCACATTTCCAATATGGCCACCAGCCTTTCGAATTGACTATCGTTCAGGAAAATTGACTAAGTTTTACTTCAGAGGAAATATCTTACATCCACCCTGAAGGAAAACTTCAGTCAGAAGACAAGAAAAGGCAAAAAAACATCATAAACAATGCTACCAGAGGCTGTCATCAGCTACCCGGAAAATCTCAATAATACTTGAGCACTGTCGCTCTTTACAGTCACGACAGCGGCCAAGCAATTTTTTTTTTTTAAATTTATTAAAATTAATTATCAAATTAATTTCAGATATCACCTCTAAACCCCTGAACCACAGAGAATCATCATAAATTAATTATAAGAAGAACAAATTCAGAGGGGAGACAAAAAGGCGAAGCCTGTCTGGTAGCCTCCCCTCCCACAAACCAAACCAAAAAGGAAAAAACAAAAAAAAAGAAACCAAAAAAAGCAAGTCAAAATATAAAAGTCAAAACAAAAAATCACCAGAAGTAAGGTTTAGTAACCAGCTTATTAGTCTTTTCTTAAATAAAGAAAAAGAAATTAGGTCGCGTAGATCAATAGGAATTTTAGGCCCGGTATAGCAAAGTTGTGTTCGTACGTAATTTCTTGTAAATAATGGGATCATTGGTTGATATTTGTTCCGAGTATCATAGTTCACAGGAAAAACTATAAATTTCTGAAAGCAGGAAGATATCGTTAACTTATTTTTTGACTTGAAAAAATAAAGCGAAGTTTTTTTTATTAAAATAAATTGAATTTTGTTGTCTTTCATTATAGATTCTAAATTGTTTACTTCGGGGGCTATACGAAAAATTAATTTAATTACTCATCTTTGTAGACGAGCCAAAATATTAATATCCATTATATTACCCCTTCCCTAAAAAATCATCCCAAAACAAAGTAAAGAGTGAAGAAGAGCAAAATAAAGTAAAATTAATATATGGCGAGGGAAGGACCGAATCGAATAAAATAAACCAACCCGCTGAGAAAATTTTAAAGAAAGTTCAGATATATGCTTTGTCCAATTCAAATCAGGAGACAGCCATAAACCAAGATATTTAAAATATTGCACCTTCTCCAAAACAAGTCCCTGATATTCCACCGCTCGTGAATCTAGGATCCCTTGTTTATTTCGCTGAACGAATTGTATCCACTTGGATTTTTCCACGCTTACTTCAATCCCATTATCCTGAGACCAAACCGAGACTGGCTGCAATGCAGAATTAGCCATGTATCCAATATCTATTAAGGACTCAGCCGATAGGAAAACAGTGACATTGTCTGCATATAGCAATGTTTTAAAAAAAATTCGCTCACTGAGATCATTTATAAAAACGTTAAACAGAATAGAGGATAATGAAGAACCCTGCGGAAGCCCCTGAATTAAAACCAGGTTAGGAGATTTTACATTATTAAATATCAACGAATAATGTAATTCGATCCAATTAAGTGCCACACCTTTGACCCCAAATTGCTTAGCGAGCTTCGTTATAAGAACATTTACATTAATTGAGTCAAAGGCTTTTTTAAAATCTAAAAAGATTGACAAAGAAAAGTTATTGGCTAGTTGGGAATCTACGATTTCAGTTATTAAGCATTCAATTGCAGTATCTACATTATGTCTCTTCCGAAAACCATGTTGACTTGAATTTATTAAATCAAATTTTTCTAAATAATTTGAGAAACGAGAAGAAAAAAGACTGTCAAACACCTTTGATAAAGTAGAAAGGCTAACAATGGGTCTATAATTAGTAAAGTCCTTATACTTCCCTTTCACTTTATATATCGGATTAATACTTGCATTTTTTAAAATTTCTGGATAATACCCAGCCACGATTGATGAATTAAATAGATAGGAAATAGGAACGCTTAACACTGAATTACATGTTAGCCAAACTATGGGTGGAATATTAAGCGAGTCCGCAAAATTAGACCTAGAGCTCATTTTTCTTAACAAATAAGCTACCTCCCTTGGGGTGCTCCGTGTTACAAAAAAACTGCTTGGAGTGTTTCTAAATTTTATGGAATTCAGATTAGTTGATCTAGTAATTTCCGGGAGTAATTCTTTTAAAAAAGAAAAAAGAGTATCTTTAGAGCAACCTTCATTCATGGGGAAAAAGGAAATTTTGTTCGATTTAGTTAAATTAAGCGAGTTTTTTTATAAATTTCCAAGATTCTCTCTTATTATCTGTTAAAGACCAAAACATATTGTTAAAATATTGGGTTTTTGCAATTAAAAGTCTTCAAAAAATTTCGAGAGGTTCTGTATTTGTTATAATCAGATGGTTTTTTCGTTAAAAAAAATTGTTTAAATAATTTATTCTTCTTTTTAATTTTCTTTTTTAACTGAGAGGTCATCCAAAGGTTTCGATTACACTTACTAATTAATGGGATATATCGAGTTATACCAATATGTATTTACTTCAGAAATGAATGAAAACATTCATTCAGAGAATCAGAGGAGTTAAATAAATCATCTCAACTTGTCTGTTCGAAAAACTCAATAATACTGCAAGTCTATTTGGGGTAACCAAAAATTGAGAGAAACAATCATTATTCTCTTGGACTTTATCGGTTCTCAAGTTTGCAAAAAGGGGGAAGTAATCCGAGACTACCACCTTTCCACATACTCCATATCTTTAATCCAGAAGTAATCCAATGTGGAATGAGAACTATAAACAGGATCAATTCTGGTTATACCTATATCACTTGTCTCAAATCCTGTAGAATTAAACAACGTGAAAATTTGTAAACCCATTGTAGAAGTGGGAACAAATAAATCAATGTTAAAGCCTCCACATATTACTGAACCTTTATATGGAGAATCTATCAAGAACTGTACAAGATTTTCTAATAGTTGTTGAAATCTTGATAGATTTCCGGACGGAGGACGGTAAATGCAACACATTATAATGCATGCATTAAAATTGATTGTAAGAACTTCTAAATCGTCTATACAGTATGTGAAATTAGAGATTATTTCCGATTGAAAGTTATTCTTTATAAATCATAAGATTCCACCGTCTTTCCGCGAAGGACGATTTAATAAATGATTATTGTAACCTGGGAGAACTGGAATCGGTGATGTATCAGATAACCATGTCTCCACCAGGAAAATTACATCAGGGACAGTCTCATGTTGAGTCAAGAACAAATCCAAATTTGATTTTACTCCACGAATATTAACATATGCTATACTTATTGCTGTTTGATTATTTAAATTCATAGACTTTGGACGAGACCCCTGAACAGGCAATATATTAATTATAGGGTTTGCTATTAAGTTCCAAATTTAATCAAATCTTCAGCAGTAAAAATTTCTATTGCCTGTTCATTTTGATCTCGTCTTAAATAGATTCGACCTTTTTTGTCCACACATATTTAATATTATTTTCCTGTTTAAATTGCTTAACCTGATGAAGTAGTTCCAACTTTAATGGACATAAATGTTCGTGAAAAAAAAATTTTGATTTCACGCTGAAAAATCGAACAGACAGCTGCAGACATTATATCCATTTTGTCTTTTTTATTTTAAAATAGTTCGTCCATTAAATTCCTTCTTAAAAACTATAATAATTGGTCGCGAGGCAGGTGATTTCTTAATCTTGCCAATCTATGGACGGCGAATAAATCATTTTTATCAAATGTTGGACTAATTTTCTTTAACAGCTCATTTACAATCACACATAAATTTTCCAGTGGAGATTCAGATATTCCTCTCAAGATAAAATTATTATTATATGAATACTCTTCAAGTTTGATGCAACGTTTATTTAAAATTTGAATAGTTTTTTGGAAGTTGCTTGATTGATCCTCAAATTTAGATTGCTGCTTCTCCAACGCATCCACTCTTTCAACAATCGAATTAAACGATTCTTCAAACTTTTGAATTTTCTCAGTAAGTTTTGATAAATTGTCTGAAGTTGTTTTCAATTCTTTTGATATTGTTTGCAAGGTAGGGAGAAACTGAAGAATAGGCGAGAGTTTGTTATTGAGAGACTGATTCAGATTAGATAGAATATATTCAGTACTTACAGATATATTTTCAGAATCTCCTTCGCTCTCTTTCCTTTTCTTAAGATGAACCAAATTATCCTCAGCCAATTCAATATGACAATCACCACAAAACCAATAATTGTCTGGAAAAGTGGGTTGACCTTCCCCACCCTCCAAATATACTCGGTGATGAACCCGTCGACATGCGCCAATGCAGGTTAATCTTTCTTCAATTTTTGCATATTTTTTACATTTCAAACAAATTGCAGATGCCAAAAAAGCCAAAATTCATAAGATTCTAGACTATGATTAATTCAGTTATAAACGCACAAACACTATAAAGTTATAAAACTAAATGCAGGAAATAGGCCTAGTTCCGTTCCGCAAGAGTTGACAAAAATAATATAATTTTGACCTCTAATTAAGACTTATCTGAAAGTGATTTGATGGATTGTAAGAATACATTGTGAGGAGAATAAGTGGGATACAGGGGAGGATCGAGGGACGTGCAGTAGGGTTTGTAAGAACCACTTTTGAATATTATTGATCTAAGGAGTTTAAATGATTAATTTTAAATTTAAATGTGGGTAGTCTCCTTTTAATGGGGAAAATCGTAAAATTAAAATTTAATAAAAACAAAAAATAAAGCCACCAATCTTGAAAAACGATGAAGAAACTTGTGAGATGGAAGAAAACTTAAACGATGTAGTATATTGAAGATCTTGTTGATAGTAGAAATAAACTTAGTCTATTGAGGATGTAGATGAAGTCTTGTGAACATAGTAGAAAACGATAATCTTGAAGGAAGTGTTGGTTTTGAAATACAGATGAAATTTTGAAGAGGGTGATCCAAATATTTGGGATAAAATTTATGCAAAACGTTTTCGAGAATATTTCTCATCTTCAGTAGGATAAAACATTTTTGAATGGTGAAAACAGTTGAAATAAGAATTTAACAATTGAGAAGAAAAACAATTGATATAAAGTTGATGAAGCTAAGTTAGTTGTAACTGTTGGTTATGATTGTTGGCTATTGTATACTAGGGTAATTGTTGTTTAAAAGTAGTGTCCATTTATTGTTTATCTCTATTGATGGCTTGGCTAAATTTTTGTTATTTGTAATGATATTTATTGTTTCTTTAATTAATCTTTTTTTTATAATTTTCTTTTTTTCAAATGATTTTTGTGTTATTCCAATCTGGTGTGTGGTTTTCTTTGATACAATGATTTACTAAATGGTTGTTTTTGTCTTTGTGGCGAAGTGCTCTTTCATGTTCTTTTAATCTTATTTCTAATTGTCGTTTAGTTTGACCTGTGCAGATATGTTCACAATTTTTACATGGTATTTGATAAATTATATTTCTAGTGTTCCATTTTTCTTTATTATTTTGACATATTTCTTTGAAATCGATATTTGTGTTATTATTTTGATTGATTGTTGTTTTTAGGTTGGTGGTGGTTATTAATGTTTTAGTAATGTTATTTGTTATTTTTTAGTATGATTTTTATGTTTGGTATATGTTCTAATATTTTTTTTCTGTTTGTGGAAAATTTTATTATTGTATTGCATTAAATATCTTTTTTGTTGTTCTTGTTGAATTGGTATAGTTTTTGTTGTATTGTTTGTAAACGCATCTATTAAAATTTTGTCCATTAAAGTTATTGGATATTTGTTTTTTATTAGGTTCAGTTTAAGTTTTTTTTTTTAAATTTGTAGGAATATATTTCGGGGATGTAAGATTTTTTATTCTTTGTAAATATTGTTTAATAGTGTTAATTTTTTGGTGTGTGGGTTGTTGTGATAAGTAATGTGGTATGTTGTTACCTTTTGTTGGTTTTTCATATATTTCAAAATCTAGATTATTTTCATTTTTTATAATATTTATATCTAAAAATGTGATACGGTTGTTGGTCATGTTGTTGTGTATAAATTTTAAAGGATATCGTTCTTCTAATAGGTGTATTAATATTTCTATTGGTTTGTTTGTTATGACTAGGATGTCATCTACATATCTCATCCATATTTTTATGTGTTGTTTGTGTTGTGATTTGTTTAGTAAATTGTGTTCCATGTTATTTAAATAGATGTTGGAAAGAATTGGTGATAATGGGCTACCCATGGGTAAGCCTTCAATTTGTGAATAAATTTTTTCATTGAATTTTAATTGATTGTTGGTGAAACATAGATTTATGGATTGTATGATTTTTAGTACTTTCGTGTAAGTAATTGATTTTTTGTTTTTAATTGATTTTTTATGATGTTGAGAGTTTGTATGATTGGGATGTTATCATACATAGCTGTTATATCAACACCATCTTCAATAGACTACATCGTTTAAGTTTTCTTCCATCTCACAAGTTTCTTCATCGTTTTTCAAGATTGGTGACTTTATTTTTTGTTTTTATTAAATTTTAATTTTACGATTTTCCCCATTAAAAGGAGACTACCCACATTTAAATTTAAAATTAACCACTTTTGAAGCCTAAATATTCTGACAAGGTTGCCAGCTCAAGTAGAGCCCCAAAACATAATACCGTAGCATAGAGCAGAGTGGAACCAGGAGTAATAAAGTAGCCAGAGGATGTTATGGGGTAGATAGTAAAATCTAGTAATAAAGTTTACTCAAGAGGGAATAAACATGGGCATCCCAGGACAAATCAGCGTCAGACCCAAATAGGTGAAAGTGGAGGAAGTTGATATAAAAGAGTTGCCTAGGTGAAACAAAGGAGAGTGTGGGATATTTATCTTGTTTCCTTGAAAAAGGAACATCACCTTAGTCTTATCTGTGTTAATTGTCAGTGAATTAGCATTACTCCAGAGTCTCAAATTCTCCAGAGCTATATTAATATCAGAAAGCAAGGTAGCAATATTAGAGTGGGAGAGTAAAACTGATATGTCATCAGCATAGAGAACTAAGTTAAGTGTCGAGTGAGAGAGGGGAAGATTGCTAATGAATAAATTAAAGAGTAAGGGGGAGAGAACAGAACCCTTTGGGACGCCCAAATTTCGAATGATGGTGGAGGAAACTCCGTGAAGATGAGAAAGGTAATAGCTGCGGTTACATAAAATACTAGAGAGCTATGATAGAGGTGGCCCACGAATCCCATAAAAGGTCTATAATTTGTAGAGTAATAAAAAGATTGAAACAGACTCGAAGGCCTTAGAATAATCTACAAAAATGGAGGCAACATATTTGCTGTGCAACATTTCAGATGAAATAAAATCGAGTAGATCATAGCAGGCCTTTTCAGTGTTGCGATGGGGGGAGAAACCATACTGAAGAGGACGAAGGAAGTTATGATCAATGATAAAATTAGAGAAGTGTATGAAGTAAAGTTTCTCTAGGATTTTCGCAAATATGGGTAGGGCGGTAATGGGTCGATAATTTGCAAATTGAGTGGGGTCGCCTTTTTTAAAAATAGGAACGATTCGGGAGAGATTTATCACCAGGAAAGGTGCCTATTGAAATTGAATAGTTAAAAATAATAGATAGAGGGAGGACAATTTTGCATTTTAAGTAAATAATAATATCGGACCGGAAACCAAGGGGGTCAGGCATGGGGGAGGACTTAAGTTGGTTGATAATGTCGGAGACCTCCTCTGGGGAAATGGGGGCAATATAGAAACTGGAAGAAGAGCTGGGGCATGGAAGGGATAGGAAGTTAAAGGAGGAGGGGAAGAAGGTGAGGGAGATAGTAAAACTTCGAGAAAGTCGGTGAGGGAAGAAGAAGAAATTAGAGTCAGGATGAGAGAAAGGAGAATGGGAGGGGTTGTTTTTCCTTGGTGATTTTATTTTTAACGAAGTATGAATAACTCTTAAACTTGTTGAGAAGAAAGGGAGTAGGGTTCTTCCTGGACTTGCGATATAGAGCATTTTTCTTTTTTATAAGTATCAGTAAGTCGGGAGTG
>JAHWFO010087633.1:62210-84048 GCA_023313115.1 Rhysida immarginata | reverse complement strand
GGGGGGGGGATAGAAGGGAAAGTATCTGTCGTAGCCAGATTGAAATTGAGATAAGAAGGAAGCAAACAAGGAATCAATGTCAGTGAAAGAGGACAGGAGGGAGTGCCAGTTCGTGAGAGCTAAATAGGATAGCAGGAGTAGAGTCTGATTATGAGAAAAAGTCCTTGAGAGTCTAGGACAGAGGGGGGGGGGGGGGGGTGAAGGAAAATAGCGAGAAAATAGGGGGAAATGGTCGGTGATGGCCATATCCAAGAACTTGCTGAATAAAATGGAAGTGGAGTTCGAGAAACAGGAGTCTATGGCCTAGTAAGATTTATGCTGGAGGGAGTAATGAGAGATGGAGAGTGTGGTAGGCAGGAGTCCAGAGCAAAGGATGGGGTCAAGAAGAGAATTTAGTGAGGGTGAAGGTTTATTGAAAGAAACATTGAAGTCACCTAATAGAATTATTGTTTTTCCCGAGATCTGAAAGCCAAAGAGAACAGAAGAGAGGAAGGAACCTAAGTTGGGGAGAGAACCAGAGGGGGGACGATATACGGAGATCAGAATCACGTTTGCATTAATATTGATGGTCAAAACCTCATAATCTGGTGTAACGATGTATAGTGCTGGAGTAGGGAATATGATATAGGTCGCTGAAGATATATACAGATACCACCTCCTCTCTTATCACTTCTTCCAATAGATGTAACTTGGTATCCGGGGATTTCTGGGATTTCGTTACTGGTGTGGACCCAAGTCTCTGTAAACACTAGTAGTTTTAAAATAATAGGAAGAGTCTGGATATTAAGAAAAGCGGTGGGTAAATTGGCATGAATGTTCCTATTATTTATGTAAAAAAGAGGAAAGCAGTGTGAGTGAGCATTGAGCAGGTCGGTAAGTGACGGGTTATTATCTATAATGCTGGGCAGTGTTGGGCAAGATAAAATAAAAACATTATCTAGATTAAGATAAAGATGAGAATTAAATTTTTCTCTAGATAAGATAATAGATAATATAATTTAATATAATCTAGATAAAGATAAAAGTTAAAAATAAATTATCTAACAAATTAAGATAAAATTTAGCCTTTATTTAGCCAACTTTTCAAACTGTCGGTATATCGCGATAAATATCGGAGTCTTTGCGATAATAGGCTGTTTGCGCCATGCTCTTTTCCGATATGTTAGGCTACTTGTTACATTTGTACCTGGAAATCTAATGTTAACGTCGCGCATGCAAAATCAACAATGACGATGGCAAAGTTACCTATTCTGGTGCGACATACACGGAGTGAGCATATTATTATGACCACCCTGTCAGTATCTCGTTGGGCCACCTTTTGCCTTTAATACTGTGGTGATTCTTTGTGGTATTATTGATTCCACGAGATGTTGGAAGGTGGTGGGAGGAATCTGACACCATGCCTGATGGATAGCACTGTCTAGTTGTACCAAGGTTCGCGCTTACTGGCAATTTACGCGTCAAATGAGCATTTTTGCTAAAAATTGACTCGTGATTTTTTGACCAGCGAGTCAAAATTGATTTGTTAAATTTTGGATATCATCGGTCCACATCTTTCTCATCACATTTTAACCTAACTTCATTTTATCACATGCGGTCTTGTTTAAATTTCTAATTAACTATAGCAGTCAGTAGCTATAAAGATTTTGGATGCACATTAAAATATGAAAGTTAAAAAAATCTAAATTTTGACTCGCACCTTCTGAAATTTGACTAGCAGTTTTCTGACTAGGGAGTCAAATTGACTCGTAGATATTTTGTCCTTCTGAAATTGGACGGTGGTGGATCCAGCCGTCTGATGGTTCGTTCGGCCTTGTCCCACAAATGCTCAGTTGGATGAGATCTGGGGATTGTGGGGGCCACTGAAGTAAGGTAAAGTCCCCTTCATGTTCCTGGAACCACTCCTGCACAATACGAGCTCTGTGGCATGGCGCATTGTCTTGCTGGAAGTAGCAATCTCCGTTAGGGTACGCCATCAACATGACAGGGTGGACTTGATCGGCGACAATATGGAGGTATACTGTGCCATCCAGATGTTGTTCAACACGTATTAACGGACCCAACGCATGACAGGAAAACATTCCCCAGACCATAACACTTCCCGCACCGGCCTGAAGGGTTGTACTCGTGCATGCGGGGTCCATGCTTTCGTGCTGTTTCTGCCAGATTCTCACGCGGCTGTCTGCATGATGTAACTGGAATCGTGACTCATCAGACCACATGATTTGTTTCCACTGCTCGATAGTCCAGTCCTTGTGCTCCTAAGCGAATTGGAGTAGTTTCTGCTTGTTGGCTGCAGACAGCAAAGGTGTGCGGACTGGTCCTCGGCTTCCGTACCCCATGTGATGCAGTGTGCGGTGGAGAGTGCATTCAAAGACCGTTTTGGAGGACCCCTGATTAAGGTCAGCAGTGATTTGATGCACAGTTGCCCTTCTGTTATCCTTTACCAGTCGTGACAGTCTCCTTTCTGTCCGATCATCAACCATCCGCGGGCGGCCACGACGTGAACGTTCAGACCCCGTCTTCTGGCTAACTGTCCAGTCTTTAAATACTTTAATGACGGCTGCTCTCGAGCACCCCACGAATGCTGCTGTTTCGCTCATACTCGCTCTATAGCTCCGAGCACCTACAATTATCCTGCGTTCGAAGGCTGTTAAACCGCGTCGTTTACCCATAGTTGAAGAATGGAACATGTCTATTGTTGCCGACGACACTCGGCTTCCCTTTCTATATTGGTCTTGCCTGCTAGCAACATTGTGCACGCATGTCAGGTTGTCATAATAATATGCTCACTCAGTGTATATAATTTATTAATTTATTTTAACGCTTTGCGAAGTGACTTAAAGCTGCAGGAGTGAGCTTCGAAACGGCGAAAACACAAAGGCTGCTGATGGGAGCAGCAGGGGAGCAGAAGACTAGTGACGTCACTAACTCCGATTGGCTCCATTATTTTTGCATTGATCCTAAGTTTTATGATATCAGACAGCCTAATGTAACAGAAAACAACGTGGCACAAACAGTCTATTATAGGCTGTTCAAGCGATATGATATGAAATATCGAAATACACCCATTTAGAAAATATTGCCCGTTACTACTAGGTACCTTCTAAAGGTATTGTCTGAGATACAGTTGATTCCGCTTATAAGAGCCCAGAAATTGAAAAAAAGCTGTTATAAGTGGAATTCCAGACGACAAGACAGTTATTTTGGGGAAAAGAAAAGTGGCTCTTATAAGCATTTAGCTCTTTTATGCAGAGCTCAAAGAATTTCTCAACTGGTCACATGATTGCTTGTGAAATTCAGTGACTTTGTCTAAAAAGAAAGAGCCATGAGCCTATGACATCAGTCATGCATGCTGGAGCTGGATGCATCTCTCACCTATTTAAGGTCAACCAGATCTTTACAATTTTAGAAATTTTATCAGTAAATTTTTTAAAACCTTGATAAAAATTATAGAAATTTATGAAATAGATAAGATAAACTGTGCTTAGATAAAGATAAAGATAAAAAATGACATAATTATAAGTTTATCTAGATAAGATAAATAGATAAAAACTTTTCATCTAAGATGATTATCTAGATAAATTTATCTAGATAGGTCCCAACACTGATTGGAAGTTTCATAATGTCGTGATCCTTTATTGCATTTATTCGGATTGTTCTTATAATTTTTTGATTGGCTCTTTAAAAAAAACTATAGTTAAGGAAAATGGTATGGATTAAACTGGAAAACGGAAGAGGAAAAAAAAAATCGTTTTTTGTTCTTTTTCTCTTTTTAGAAAAGAAGCGACTAAATAGAAATATAGCTAAAAGACAACTAGAAATATAGCTAAAACAGCAAGTGTATGGCAAAAAAATGTTAAGGCTGGGGGGGTACCTACGGTAAAGTGGAGAACGAAGAGCTGGGAGCAGGGAGAACACAGGCTCTAGATAGTGGGAGCGAGTTGACTGCAGGGGGGCAAAACTGAGGGGATTGGGGTGGGAAGAGGAGCGATTGGGGGCACATCTGACCTCCACGAATGACACTTGAAAAAAAAAAAGATATTGTACAAATGACACAATTGGTGAGATCTTTTCAGTTTTTCTTGTACTCTATTCGTAATTTCTTGTGCCTTTCACCTGGGTGTTAAGAAATTATAGAGAAAGAAATTAATGGACAAACTTTCAGTTATGAGATCAATGTATGCGTAATTGCCTTCGGCAAGAGTGGGCTTCCCTGGTGAATCGTCGATGACCAGTTTTTTCAGAAACGCAATATGTGTTCGTGCATTGTGCATGACTGGATATAAGATGTGAATTATAAGGGTCGCACAAATGAAAACTAAAATTATTTTATCCAAAGTGTATACAAGGAATTTAAAAATACTCTCCAAATGCGTTAAGGCATTTATCCCACTGTGTAACGAGGCGTGTAATTCCTTTATGGAAGAAGCCTTTCAGTTGCGTGTGGAACCATTCTAAAATCTCTTTCTTCACTTCATCGTCCGACTGAAACCTGCGGCCTTGTAGATGTTTCTTGAGATCCCCAAACATGTGAAAGTCACATGGGGATAAGTCAGGGCTGTAAGGTGGATGCTGCATTGCTTCCGAATTGAACTTTTCAATGATGTCTGCCATTGCTTTCGAGGTGTGAGGACGTGCGTTGTTGTGGAGAAGAACAGTCCTTCCATAAGAAGTCCAGGACGCTTGCATTTGATGGCTGCGCGCAGTGCCTTTAATGTTTCCCCATATCGTGCTGTGTTAACTGTGGTGCCTTTTTCAAGAAAGTCCAGTAAAATCGGGCCTTTGCGTTCAAAAAACACTGTCAACATCACGTTCCCCGTGCTGTTTGCAATTGCTTTTGAAATTTTTGGGGGTGGTGACCTATAATGCTTCCATTGACGACTTTGACGTTTGCTTTCGGGCTGGAAATGAAAGCACTAAGTTTCATCCCCTGTAACGATTCTGTCGAGAGAACTCTCTCCTTCCTGTTCATAGCGAGTCAAATGTTGCAGGAAATGGCCATTTGAACTCCCAAGTTGTTCTGATGTCAAATGATGCGGGACCCACTGTGCACAGAATTTCCTGATAATGGACTGAACAGTTCCACAACTACGGCCAGTTTTAGCAACCACGACATCGATTGTCACTCTTCTGTTTTCCTTTAAGACAGCATCAATTTTGGCTTTGGAATCATCCGTGATGGCACGGTTTGCTTGTCCAGGTTGTTGATCATCTTGCAATGATGACCATCCCTCTAAAAACCTCTTGCTCCATGGCCAAACACGAGTGAAGGTTAGGCAGTCATTTTCATAGATGTTCTGCATACGACGATGAATTTTAGTAACTGAAACTATTTCACATGTCAAAAAACAAATTACTGCTCTCTGTTCTTGTTCTGTTGACTCCATTTTGTTGTTTGGACGAAGCGATCACGCGCAGAGCTTCGAAACGTGAGCTATCGTTCTTTCTCACGTGATGCAACACTTGCAACCTATTGCTCAATTTGCACGTGGGGTTTTCACAATTGTTGAAAACAAAAACTTACGATCCTACACGTCTCTTATTTATTTTTTCCCCCACGCAAATTTTTGTTTTCATTTGTATGACCCTCACAGTATTTTCTTGCTAGTAATTGTGTCCCAGCTAATGCTGCTAGATGCTATTGACAAGTGCCACCCCGTGGACATTGTAATGTTAAAGGCAAGCTTACACATGCGAGAGGTAATTTGTAAAGGCAGTCAATTCTGATGTGTCACCCCTGCCGTCTGGGAACGGTTGTGTTGATAGTATTGAGGATTCGGAAGATCTGCTGAGAATAGTGCCAGTAGCAGTGTGTTGCTTAGTAGCGTGACATGAGTGTGTCTAAGGATACTCTATTGTGGGGTTATGGCCTTCCTCCCCTCTGTCCTGAGGCCCGCCACAAGATAGGCACAGCAAAGGGTTTGAATCGAAATTAAAGGGGTGCTCCAGCTATGCCTTCTTGGGCTGCTCCGGCGCCATCATAGGCCCGGTCACTCCCGGAGAAAATTGTCAACAGCATTGAGGAACGATGCTGGTGGAATTGCGCTATTCCAGTTTCTGTAGTAGTGGAATTTCCGGGACAATTGCTTAGGCAAGATGCACATTGGTACTCGCACTTTTAATGACAAATTAGCGAATGAGTGCTGTGGCAAATATTTAATGAGATTTATTGCTTATTGCATACTTGAGTAATTGTAGTTTTTGTTGTTATATTAATTTGGGGGCCCCCTTATTCAAATTGTTGCTTTGTTTCGTTATAATCTTTATAATTTCTGATGCTTAATAATGTTTAGTAGTAAACTATTGAATTACCACAACCACACCGTCTCTTTATTTTGGGTCAATTCCATCTAATGTGAGTCCACCCTACTCTCCCCACCACGTGGGAGTCGTTCGGGACTTAGGCCTTGTCGAGGCCCTCCCCCTGCGCATGGGTGCACAATTTCATGCAAAGTCTTAAATTACTATCTTAATCATTTAATACAACAAAATCTTCTAGGCACTGCCTTTGCTTTCTGTTCTCTGTTCTGTACGGGCTTATACACTGAAGTTTCTATACCAAAGCGATTTACAACCAGTCACAAATGATATGAGGCAATTGCAACTTTGTCAGACTTCACAACAAACTGGCACAAAAAATATCGTTTGCAGTAGGCTTCGACAATCCGCTTATGGGAACAAATAATTCAAAGCAGTCACTCACCAAGGATGTCCTCTCAAATGGCAGGCTAAATTGTTTTTCCAGCAGTGATGGAATATGCAGGATGTATCTAAATTATCTCTCGTATTATACATGTTTATTACCCCAAAACTGTTACAGATTTTAATGTGATTTTTTTTTTATTCACAAAGAAAAACTCAAAACGTTTCTTAGCCTCACGTGAGTTGATAAGGAAACACGCGGTTGGCATGTGGTACCATTGTTGGCATGTTGTTCCATTTTCCGTGAGATGCTGTAAACAGTGGTGAGTGTTCAAGAAAAAGCTCAATGCGTGGTATGACTTGCGGAATTTAAGTCGATGATTACAGTTCAGAGAATGTTCTTGAAGACTAGCAAAACAGCAGATGATGATGAAATCCGGTCCGAGATGTTAAAGGCCTTAAAGCAGGATGGTATCCTGTGGCTGACTCGGGTTTATCAGGTTGCTTGGATATCTGGCCAAGCCCCTAAGCAATGGCAGACAGGAATTGTGATCCCTGTCTTCAAAAGGGAGATCAGAGAGATGGCAACAACTATTGAGGCATCTCTTTGCTCAGCATTGTGTCTGGAGAAGAGAAGTCTGGAAACAGTTGACTCCAAACTGTCGAGGGAACAGTGTGGTTTCCACCTGGCCAAAGCACGACGGATCACATCTTTGCTCTAAGGCATATCTTTGAGAAATCCTGGGAGTATGCAAAAGAGGACTATGCTTGCTTTGTGGACCTCGAAAAAGTATATGACAGAGTTTCTCAGGAGAGGCTCTGGCAATTGTTGCAAGATTATGGAGTGGTTGGGCAATTACTAGTTGCTGTCATGCCTTTGTATGAAGGCTTTGATATGTGTGTCTGGATGAATGGCATTAAGTCAAGACCGTTTACCGTTTACTATCGCCCCTCTTCTTCATTATCTTTATAGACTGGATAGACAAGGGCAGCCGAGGCAATGAGCGTTGGTGACTGCTTGGTGGAGAGGTTGCTCTTTGCTGGCGACCTTGTCCTCCTTGGGTCTTCTCGCACTAACCTTCAGCATGCAGTAGACAGGTTTACAGCCAAATGTGAAGAGGCTGGGATGCAGATCAGTGTGGCTAGGACTGAGGTTCTGGTCCTTTCAAGACAGCCCACTCAGTGTCCTCCATGTTAGTGAAGCCCCATGGAGACAGCTGGAGAAGTTCAAGTATCTCAGGATTGCATTCATGAGTGATGGGTGGCAGGAATAAGAATTGGATACTTGGATTGTTGCAGGAAGCTGTGTCAGACGTGAACTGTAGCAATCCATGGTAACGAAATGCGAACTGGCAAATGAACCCAAGCTCTCCATCTTCAAATCTGTCTTTTTCCCCATTCTCACTATGGTCATGAGTCTTGGGTAATGACCGAAAGAGTGCAATCGCAGGTACAAGCAGCCGAAATGAGATTTCTGAGACGTGTGGCAGGTGTTACCCTACTAGATAGTGCACAGCAGTACAATAAGGGAGTCTTTTAAGTGTTGAGCTGCTACTTACCCGTATTGACATATCTCAGTTGCACTGGTATGGCCATGTAATACAGATGCCGCAAACTGCTCTTCCAAGGCAGTTATTTTCCAAGCCGGTGGGTAAGAGACCAAGGGGTCAGCCTATAACCAGGTGGCTAGACTACATGGAGAATCTGGGTTCGAGTCGCTTGGGTATTACCAGGGAGGACTTGCGCCTGATGGCAGAAGATCGCGATCAGTGGAAGTCCTCCACAGGGCTGCTGTCCCCGTAACCCTAATGGATAAGCGGGTTTGAAAAGTAAGTAAGTAAGAATGTTCAAAACAAAGTTTAAAAAAGATCCTTCAAATCATAAGTCAAGCGCTGTGGCATGAAAAAGTTTTAAACACAGGCAGCCTGTTACACAAAAAGGGGGCTGGTAGATTTTCAGCGACACCATAGAGAGTAGAAAAGGTCAGGGAGGCGTTTGATCATAGTCCCTGTAAATCACTTTGCCAAGCGGCTCGTCAACAGGCTATGCCAATGACGTCAGTACATAAAATAGTGAAGCACCGCCTTCGTCTTACACCCTACAAAATTCAGATGATGCATGAACTGAAGCCAGATGACCAACCAAAGCGCAAGAAGTTTGCTGAGGATATGCTCCAAAAATCGACAATGATCCCACCTTCCTTGAGGACATTTTGTTTTTTGAAGAGGCAACATTCCATACTTCCAGAGCAGTAAACCAACACAACGTTTGATCATGATAAGAAATGTAATGTGAATAGAACGTAATTAACCCTTTTAGGACGGGAAAATTTTGATCAAAAACGGGAAAATTGCGCTAATTTATTCAAAAATTTTTTCTAGCCAAAGTATATCTATTTATAACAGAAGAAAATTATTTCAACGGAAGAAAACTACTCAAAATCAACAAGTTTATAAGTGTCAGCGCAATAAGTATAATAGTTTAGTACGCAAAGCAAGAAACATATATATAATGGACCAGCTAAAGACAAAGAAGAAAAATATTTGGAAAATTGCTGAGGAAATAACAGGTTTTCAAACGAAATCGACAATGAAGCAAAAAACTGTTAAAATAACTCTCAAAGAAAATAATCTAAATATTACTAATCAATTAGAATGTGCCAATATATTTAATTCCTATTTTACTGAAGGGATTGCAGACATTGCGAGTGAATATTTTCAAAATGATATGATGTTAGTCTTGGGGGATAAAAGAGTTGCTAATAACTTAGGAAATTTATCAATTAATGCTAATGAAGTCATAATAGCTGCGGCAAAAATTCCGTTTAGATCAGCTCCAAGTCCAGATAATATTGTTCCTAAAATGCTTTTTGCAATCATTGACATTATAGCCCCAATTCTTGTTTTCATTTTTAATAATTGCCTAAATATAGCCATATATCCTGATCAGTGGAAATTAACAAAAATCACTCTGGTGTTCAAGAGTGGCAAACGAATGGATCCCATAAATTATAGACCAATAGCTTTGATTTCTATCTTTGCAAAGATTTTTGAAAGAATTATATATGATAAAGTTTTGATTTTTTTTACAACTAACAATGTTATATCTGAACATCAATATGGTTTTAGAATAGCTAAAAGCACAGAAATGTGTTTGGTTAATATGTGGAATCAGGTTGTTAGAGCCTACGATAATGACAAAACGGTTATTTTATTATTATTGGATCTCTATAAAGCTTTTGATATTATTGATTATGGTGTTCTCTTACTTAAATTAGAACACTATGGTATAAGGGGTAATTTGTTAGCCTGGTTTGATAACTATCTTAAAAGGAGACCTTGCTTTACCGTTGTAAATGGATTTAATTCAGAAATTGCTTACAAGAAGCTGGGTGTACCTCAAGGATCTGTCTTGGGTCCACTGCTCTTTTTAGTTGTGATTAACGACCTCTTATATCTTGAACCAAAACTACCAAAATTCTTATTTGCTGATGATACGAATGTTTTGGCTAACTCGTCTTCCCCTGATTGTGCTATTCTCTGGATGTAAGATTTTCTTGATGCATTAAAAAAATGGATGTTGATGAATAAACTTAAGGTTAATGTCTCTAAAACTAAAATAATGTTTTTCAGCCCCAGAAGTGATATTGAATTGCCAGTCCTGACTTATGATGATATTCCCATTAAAATTGTTACGTCCTCGAAAGTTTTGGGAGTTTGTATTCAAAACAATTTTAAATGGTCGATGCATATTGACCTGATCGCTAATAAATTAACTAGAATCATTTATTTAATTTCTCGCTTAAGGCCTTTTCTAAATCTTCGGCAATTAAAGATTGTTTATTGTGCTTATTTTCAATCATTGATTTCTTATGCTTTACCCCTTTGGGGAAATTGCAGTGGTTATGAACAAAATAGACTGTTAAAATTACAAAAATGAGCACTAAGATCATTTTATGGCATGACTAAACAAGACCACATTACTGATAAGTTTAAAACTCTGCAATTACTCCCTTTGAATAAATTATATGAAAAACGATCTTTATATCTTTTAAATACGCTTATTATCAAACATTTTAGTGATTATATTTTAATTAGAGGAAGGATGGGTGTTTTTTTAAAGATACAATTTTGTAAAAAACAGCTAACTAAAAATTCTTTCTTTTTTTATGTGATTTTTCTTTTTAATAATTTGCCACTTGATATTAGAAGTTACCTTGGCACTAAAACTTTTTTTAAATGTTTAAATTTTTTTTGATTTTATTTTAGATTTATTTTTTCGATTTTTTATTTTTAATTTGTGGTTGTTTGGGGTATGCATGAAAAGAAGCCTTTGGCTTACTGCATCCCTATTTTATTTACCATTGTTGTTTTTTGTTTTTTTTGCTTTTGAGAAAATCTATTTTGATTTTCTTTTTCATGTCATTTTGTCTGTGATTTGATTTTTAGTAAATTGAATAAATTGAATTGATCAATAAGACGACAACCTCTTGTCCACAACTGGATTTTATTCCGCATATACGTATTTCGAACTCTTTGAGTTCATTATTCAATGCCAAGTAAGTATTTGGTGAAGTTAACAACATTTAAAGAAGAAAAGCGGTCACCATTCGACCAATAGAAAACACTGTGAAGCAGTAAAAAGAGGTGTTCCATTTTTACCATTAGTCACTGCTTCACAGTGTTTTCTATTGGTCGAATGGTGACCGCTTTTCTTCTTTAAATGTTGTTAACTTCACCAAATACTTACTTGGCATTGAATAATGAACTCAAAGAGTTCGAAATACGTATATGCGGAATAAAATCCAGTTGTGGACAAGAGGTTGTCGTCTTATTGATTATGTCGTTATCCACAGTAATTGAAGAATTCTCAAATTGAATTGAATTGAAAAAAAAAAAAAAATTGAATTGAATTGAATTTATGGCGAATTTTTTTTTGCATAGTTTTTATTGATGTTTAGGCCACTGTATAAAACAGTATGTTTTATATTATGTGCATAATTTATTTTTAAAAATAACTCTGAAAAATACAAATACGAGTAAAGAAAAATTAATCTTGTTTTAATGAATTTTTAGAAAAAAAAACAAAAATTATTTCCAATTAGTAAGTTAGGCCGAAAATGCGAAGTATTTCATTGTCTGTATGAGAATTAAAAAATAATTAAGAAATTTTATTTATTATCAATGTTATGAATTTTTTTTCATAACTATGTGGAGATTTCAGGTGTTTGAAGTTGGCGCCATGACGTAATTTAATGCTAGTTGACGTAATCGCATAGATCTAACTACAACCAATCTACATACACCAGAGAGCTCTTGAGAATGTGATTTTATGTGCATTTTATACAAAAAAATAGCGCTTGTAAATTGCATATATGCTAAAATAAAATTAAATATTCATTTATTATTATAAAATTTGTATTATTTTTTTATAAAATTCAATGACATGTGTTTATAAACATGAAAATTCATATAGAAACAAATGAATACTGTTTACATTTTCAAATGAAGCTAATTGAAAATGAATTTATGTGCGAATTTTAAATAAATTTACAATCATTTTGGATATTGTAAATATAATTTTACAATATATTTTAATTTAAAATTAAAAGCATTTATTACAATTTGGTGCATAAACGAAAAAACAATTTTTTGGTTCAATTGATGTTTTATTATTCATGCAAAATAATGAAATGTTAACCAAAATTTCTAACTATAATATAAACATTCCGAATGCATATATACTAGTCCATTTACTAGTATTTACTAGTCCACATCCAAATTATAAGTCTTAACGTGACAATTCTTTATAAAGTAAACAATAAACGGATAAAAACTAAATTACATTCCAACCTTCTAAGCATTGAAGCGGCCCTGTAGAAGAGGAGGAGGAGGGGGGATTTCAGAATGCATTCTGAAATGACGTCATCATGGCAGCAGTCACACTTTATTGTTGTGAATCCACCTACATTTTACTGTATTTCTATTTTCTAAATTCATTTTATGAATTATCATTATACGTAAAATAAAGAATAGACTCCGAGGATTAAAATAAAAAAAAAGTTCCCTATACCCAACTGCAATAACAATCTCGCAATTTGGCGCGAAAGTTCAACTTCGCGAAATCGAAAACAAAGAGGGCACTAAAATTACAAGGATGAAGTAAAGGTAAGATAAAATTTTTTTTATATATATCTATGCAGAAAAACTTGTATGGAACAATTAAGGAAGCTACGAAATTTCATAAAAAGCAGGTTTTTATTAAGTAGAAAGTAAATATATTTTAAAACGAAGAAGTATGTAATGGGTATATAAGATCGACGTTTAGTTTGTAACATCCACGCCTGTTCATTTTAAATTAATTATAATAAATACAATATCTCATTCTCTAAGCTAATTATACTGTATTATTATAGAGAAAGGTTTCTTGTATAGAATACAGTAATTTTCGTTTTCTTAAACTGAATGATTAAAAAGATAAAAATTTTTATTTCTGACTGTATTATAAAAACGAGTAACAGTGCCATATGGCACTCGGTGCGTCCCAAAAAGGTTAAGTAAAACCTGATCATCATGTTCGGAATGTGTGTAATTTCACACCCTGAACTATAACCTGATCAAATCCTTACACACGTTCAAAGTTGATCAATTCCCAGAATCCAATACGCTCGCTAAGGTTTTCCTGATGGCGGCAAAACGCCGCTTCGCTATATATTTAAGAGTTATACAAACTAATTGCACCCTCATACCATGAATAATTAATGTAGAAGGAACTTTATTTGTCCAAGAACATCGGTTATGAACAGAAAAAAGAAAGAAACTAAGTTATTTTTATAATCAGAGAAGATTAGGTCGGTGATAACGTGCCTATAACTAAAAACTCCACTGATGCCATCTAGCGGCATAAATTGTAACTCTGATCGTGATTAAGATTTTGCAGTGTGAACGCACGAATTTGCCGATAAAGCTTGAACATGATTCACCTTGAACGTGTGTAAACTGATCATGATCAAGAACTATACTGTGAACATGGTATTAGGGAGTATATATGCGACAGCCCAAAGGTAATGTTTTGTGTGGTTTAGTGCATGATCGAGTAATCAGACCTTTATTTTTTGTTGTAAACACTATTACCGCTGCAACCTATCCAAATATGCTGGAGAACTACCTGATTCCACAGGTAGAAGAACTGCAGCCCAACGTAGTTTACCAACATGATGGAGCACCTCCTCACCCCTTAGGAACACACGACCCTAGTGTTATACCAGTAGACCGCAGGGGCTGGGCACATCAGGATTTCGGGCATCGCATTGGGAAATTGCATTGACATGGTGGAAATAAGACACGAGTAGTATTTACAAATAAAACACCTATTTATTTACCACAAGCTCTCACACAAATACAGGTGCAATAACTGTAGCCAAAATTACACAACATAAAAACACATACTACGGTTATGATTATCGAGGGGCCCCTTAACTAACATAAATTCTAAATTTCTCTACTGGCTATAACACAGGGTGTTTCTAAATTACCTCCCGTGTTATACATGTTTATTTCTTAAAAAACTATTAGAGATTTTAACGTGATTTTTTTTATTCACAAAGAAAAAACTCAAAAGGTTTCTTAGCATGCAATAATAAATTTCAATGTGGCCCCCCCCCCTCCCATTTATGGCGTGAAGGACGTCAAAGCTAAACCTGATTTCCTCCCATGTTCAGGCTAGCATTTTGGTGTGGTTTAATGCATGATCGAGTAATCGGGCATTTCTTTTTTGCTGAAGACACCATTACCGCTGCAACCTACCTAGATATGCTGGAGAACTACCTGATCTGCAGCCCAACATAGTCTACCAACAAGATGGACCACCTCTTCACTGGAGCCTGCAAGTTAGGCAGTGCCTTGATAAGAATTTTCCAGGACGATGGATTGGAAGGGATGGGCCAATCCCTTGGTCCCCTCGCTCACCTGATGCGAACCGTATGGATTTTTTCTTCTGGGGATATGTGAAATACAGAGTGTACAAGACCAACGTTGATGACATTGAAACTCTCAAGAACAGAATAATTAAAAGAATCGCTGAAGTCAACCCCGAAATGCTAGTCCGAATATGGGAGGAAATCGAGTTTCGCTCTGACGTCCTTCACGGCATAAATGGGGGGGGGGGGGACATTGAAATTTATTAAGGCATGCTAAGAAACTTTTTGTGTTTTTCTTTTGGAATATAAAAAATCATGTTAAAATCTGTAAGAGTTTTTGAGTAATAAACATGTATAATATAAGAGATAATTTAGAAACACCCTGTAATTTACTCATGGCAATACTGTGTTGTTGTGTTCGAACATCTTCCGAGGTTCGTCGTATACGCAACATTAACGAGCGCAAAATTGACACTTAACAGGTAACAATTTTAAAATTTACTTTCAAAGCAATTAAACTTCGAAATCAAAGGATGCTTTCATAATGAAAACTTTTATTAGGAGGTACATTTCGGCGGACTCTCTCTTAAGGCTACCGTTTGGAATGCATACAATCTCCTCAGCGTTCATTACATGCTGCTTGCTTCGTTAGTACCCCAGTACCCAATTCTCTACCAGAGATTCTCTGTTACTAAGCCAAAAAAAAAAAAAAAAAAAAAAATCGAATGTTGGAGGGGACTAGCATCATTTTCTCAGAAATATTATCTGAAGCCAAGCTCTCCGTCTTCAAATCTATCTATGTCCCCATTCTCACCTATGGTCACATGAGGCTTGGGTAATGACCGAACGAGTGCGATCGCGGGTACAAGCGGCCGAAATGAGATTTCTGAGAGGTGTGGCAGGTGTTACCCTACTAAATAGAGTGTACAGCAGCACAATAAGGGTATCTTTAGGTGTTGAGGCGCTACTTCTCCGCATTGAGAGATCTCAGTTGCGCTGGTATGGCCACGTGATACGGATGCCGCAAACTAGTCTTCCTAGGCAGTTGTTATTTTCCAAGCCGGTGGGTAAGAGACCAAGGGGTCGGCCTAGAACCAGGTGGCTAGACTACATGGAGAATCTGGGTTCGAGTTGCTTGGATATTACCAGGGAGGACATGTGCCTGATGGCGGAAGATCGCGATCGCTGGAGATCCTCCATAGGGCTGCTGCCCCCACAACCCTAACATCCGTTTGGGTTTGGAAAGTAAGTAAGTATATTATCTGAGAAAACAATGCCAGCTCCCAACAATTGCGGTCCAAACAATGCTGGATGCAACAATAAATTGGAAACTCACTTCCCTTGCATTAACGGGGTCCATTTCAAATAGCAAGAACAACAATAACTAAACTATTTAACTATCTTAAAACAAAAGAAAACATTACAAACTAAAACTTAAGAGTTATTCAAAATGTGTATAAAATAAATGCTTTGTTTCCACCGGGCCCATGTAACAATACACACTGACATGGAATATCACAATAGCGGCTTGATTTCCTTTGATGTCAGTTGGTCAAGTCTGCTTAAAATTAAATAACTCCTAAAACAATTGTGATATTTGAAAACTTTTTGGGAGAATTTTTTTTTCATTGACCTCTATAATTTTAGCACAAAAAATAAAAATGTCAAATTTTGATGTCGGTTGCCCTTTAAGATAAATAGGTTAAGCACGTACTTCAATTGGCCGCATGATTTCATCAATGTCCGTCATTTATCTGGCTTTGGATTATTTTACCTCAAATATAGTGACATAACAGTTTGTTTATGTTGTCATAAAGAATTTTACATGTGGGAACTTGGGAATAAACACAGGAATGGTGAAATATTTATAATGATTTCCTAACTGTTTTTACACAAATTATTTGCTTTATGATTTATAAATGAAGATACACATTTATATCAAGGTCTCTGATCTTTAGATGACTTTGATTTATTTTATTCACAGTACAAAGTTTGAAAAGATCCAGACATTTATGTGAAATAAACGAATGGTTTTACTGAAGTGAAACTGTCAACTCTAACTTTCAGCATGAATATTTGACTTGAAATTGTTTTTTTGAAAATTTATTTTATATTATGTATCGAAAATTACGGTATATATGCAGTAAGACCCCGACTTATGTCGTTTCACACTTTCGTCATTTATAAATTTCCACCACTGTTTCAGTGTTATGACGCTTGTTTCGCACTTATGCCAAAAAAATGTGATTTACTTTCACCCCAACAAATTATAAAAATGCTGCAGTGTTTGGTTATTATTATGAATCATCATGCAAACTAGCCAGTCATGTTAAACAAAGCTCTAAGCCAATGGGCCCATCATGTTAATTGGTCCGTGTTGATAGGTAATAGCTAGGGTTAGGTAAAATCTTTTTTTTTTGTTTATGGTTTCAATAGTAAGAGTTATAATCGTTGATTAAGGAGTCCATAGTGCTGTTTCTATCGATAAAGTTGGTAGGTATTTTGCAACACAAAAGATGGAGAACAGTTTCTGACTAGTTTAGCCATTTATTCCTGGCTTTATCAAGGATACACATAAGAGGATATAAGCCTTTATATACAGAAAATATGGTACAGAAAGAGAATGTGATTGGATGAAGAACTAACAAATAGTGAAAATAAAATACGGATATATATATTTAGAGAAGGACGAGACACAAGAACCCTGGAATACAATAATTAATAAAAATATAAAATGAATAAAAAATAAGATAAAATTAACAAAAATAATTAATCAAAAATCAAAATAAAAAGCTGACGTTTCGGATAGAGACTATCCTTTATCAAAGCAAAGAGGATAATTCTCTAAAAGCAAATAGAATATCAGAGAATTATCCTGAAAATATGAAAGTTGTATTAACGGACGGGCAAAATTTCTCCTTTTCAATTTCCTTTCCTTACTTGGCCTCCAAGTTTCCTTCTGCTCATCAACCCCATGCTTTCGTTCTGTCAATCCTCCTGTCCATACCGACACCGACAAGTTCTCCTATTCCGGCATTTATAGATTAAATTGCGGGTTTGCGATAAGTATTACATAAGCCTGTCGACCTGCAATTTCAGTATCCGTTTCAAGGAGCATATGGACTCCTACAGCAAAGAAGGCAATAAATCTCATTACGCGAACCATCTTGTTCACAGTGGACAGCCCCGAAAGAACAAGAAGAAGTAATGACCATTCTCTATCTATGCAATGACCCATCCGAGACGGCCGCTCTCGAAGCTATTGAGATCTTTAAAGCTAAGACTGCCTCTCCAAATCATCTCCCCAATTTCCAAACTGTATTTGATATTTATTCTATTTTAAATTCTTTATCTGATATCTTGTAATTCATTTACTTTTTGTAATTTGTATTCTTTTTCTTTTCATCTTTGTTTGTGTATTTAACTGTTGGATTTAACTGTATATAAATTTGACTGTTTGTGTATTTAACTGCGATTTGATTTTTACCATGTTATTTCCATTTTTACCATGATCCTCCGTTTTTTGTTCTTGTATTTAATTTTATTTTTATTCCTATGTCTTCCTTTACTATTGGTTTCTCTTTTTCACACGAAGAATTTTTATTTTATTTTCAGTATTTGCTAGTTCTTCATCCAATCACATTCTCTTTCTGTACCATATTTTCTGTATATAAAGGCTTATATCCTCTTATGTGTATCCTTGATAAAGCCAGGAATAAATAGCGAAACTAGTCGGAAACTCTTTTCTACCAACTTTAACTAAGAGTTATGCTTAAAGATGTGTTTTTTTTTAATATATATGCTTAAGTTTAAGAGTTATAAAGACCTAAAAAAGCATGTTTAATGGTTTGTGACATATGTGGGATTGGCCAATTGGCTTCTTGTGGTAGTATATTTATATCTGTTACAGCTATACTCCATTGAAAGTCAACCATGCCCAAAGAGAAGAGATCTGCACGTACAAAATGCCAGCAGTAAGTTCAAAAATTTGGAGACATGTTCTCAACAGATGGCAGAGTTCTTTTCTGCAAATGCTCTAACGAAAGCACAACTGCTGAAAAAAGGTCATAAGTGTTTCAACATATAAGCATTTACATTCACTTAGCATCAATACATTGCATGGAGAACTTTGCTTCTACAGTCCCTATCACAACAGGGGAATCAAAGGTCAGAGTATGCAACAGAATTTTGAAGAACAAGTTTCTTATTGACAGCATAAAAATTTTGGAAGGATTGCCTCCTCATAAAGCAGTTGCTATTGTGTTGGAGGTTGTGGAAACAATCGAATCAGTGCCAGTTTCACCTAAACAATTACTTATCCATGCAAAGCTAAAAGATGTTCTTGATAAAAACCTAGGTTGGAGTGTAGTACAATTAATTTCAAAAATTTTTCCGGAGAAAGTGTTGTATCCCAGACCAGAAGAAATTGCTGCATTTTCCAATGCCCCTATTACTTAAAAGAAAGGTCATTTTCTCAGTCCATGATATTTTCCAATCTAGTGTTTTTTCTGCTTTAACTTCGCCTGTATGCTCTCTGAAAAAATGCTAATATAGATTTCTGTTTTTTCTCTTTCTTTCCGATTGTCAATCGAACTAACTATAGTTCATCCAGGGAGAGTTGGAGTGGGCGGCGCCCAGGAAGTTCTGAATTGGCCAATTAGAGAAAGGTTTGATCATGCGACTGATCATTCCTGGTTTACAGATCTTAATTATGAAGCGTTTTAAAACATTTTACTTTTTAGTGAAACTACGTTATACTGCAATTTAAATTAAAAAAAAAATAAGAATACACTTAAAGAAAAGTTATTTCGTCATGTAATATTATATATGTTTAACTAATTTTATTTTTCAATTTTTATTTCATTTATGTCATGCATTTTATTTTTATTTTTTATTTTATTTAAAATTGCAAGCAATTGAAGCAATTAAATTGAAATCAGTACAATTTTTTAAAATTAATAAATAACTTTCAGAATGAATTGGAATTAAATGAACTGCAATTAAATATTTATTTACTACAAATATTATAATAAAAATTTAAAAACAAAGGTTCTGGCCTCTTTCGTTTATTTGCTGGCCATTAAAATGGCCTTTTAATGAATTAGTCTTGAAAAAGACTGTTTATTAAAAAAATCCGGAAAAAAGACGGAATAAAGTACCCACGATGTGCTTCGCCGCTGTCCTCCCCGTCGTAATGCCACTGGCGTTCTCAGCCATGATGCGCATTTACCCGCGCTTCATCTAAGTACACAAATGTATGTGATACATCCCTACGTAGCACTTGTATCTGTCGTAAATATCGGTATCGTTGAGCTACTACATCTGAACGTTCAATATAAAACTTTCGATTGTTGATTTTTCCGTATTACATATGAGTTTTTCATGCATGATGACGGCGAAGGAAGATCTTGACCCATGGTATCCAGTCCTCTCTTTAAACTTCGTGAAAACATTTGAAAACATCGGTAGGATAACCTCCTTCTCGGTGTATTTCAGCAACACATGCCCGTGCAACAGAAAGTTTAAATTCATCCAAGTTTTTAATTTGTGACTCTGTTATCCTCTTCTTCCCAAGCGTCGAAAAAGGCGAAGTGTTTGGCACGCTTGCTTTGCATCTCCAAATTAGGCCTTCGAACGGAAGTCGCCGACAATTGTGTTGCTTTAGATGTTTTTTCTATTAAAGCAGAAGTGCTTTTATCGGGATCCTTATCTTTGAAATAGGAAAATACATTTCACACAATCTCCCTAGTTTGGCTGTGAAGAGTTTGTCCTCAAATTCCAACGGTGTTAGGTGTTGTAGATTATGATCTCTGGTCACTGCACGTTGTGAACGGATTGACGCCCTTGTTGATAATGAAGAAACCCCATAATTCCTTGTGCATCGATTGCCTGACATGATTAATTGATATCAACACTAAGCCACGCCTACTCCAACTCTCCCTGGATGAACTATAGTTGCAGAGGTTCAAATCGGCAGAGGTTCAAATCGACAGAGGTTCATCCCAGAAAACGTGAAGCTAAATGTTGTTAGTCATTGTAATGTTCGAAATTAATAAAATTATGAAATTTCTAATTATTCATACCCGTTTGTTTGTTAAGAAGTACATGTATTTGCATTTTCAGAGAATACTTATGCATTTAAAGGGAATATTTCAGTAATTTTAAGGGAATATGATCCTATATATTTTATATGTTTTTAGGACTCTAGTAATAGCAGATGTTGCAGCTGCTATGGCTATTTTTCAAGAGAATGATGCTGACTCAAGCTTCTGTTCAAACATCTATAACTAACAGAGTACTTATAATATAAGTAAGAACAAGACTGACCTTGCCGATCTGTGGATATCTTGATGAGAAGGAGGAGAGGGTGGATTCCCTATTTCTACAAAGAATTTATTCACCATATCATATATGTACATTTCGGCTATAACGTAGCCATCTGCAGCATGAATCGATTTACAGACTAAAGTGTGAGGTATTTATAATAGACTTGAGCCAATAAGATGAGTATAGGAAAAAAGTTTGGAAGGTAAAAAGGCCATTGGGCAATGGAAGCGAGACCCTAGGAGAAGACTCAGCTAGGTCGGAGTTGATTTCCTTGTATGTTCCAATAAAGTTTTTCAAGAGGAGAGGTCCAGGGATCCTGTGTCTAGATCCAGTAAAAAGTTGTCCTGGTTTTTCATGATCTCCCAGGATTCTAAATAGTTCAGTTTCCTGGGGTCATCAACCACCTGAAGAAGGACTTGAAGTCCATCAATTTTAAAATTATGTCCCATCTGTAAAATATGGTTCGCCATCGCTGATCTGTTGTGTCTGTTGTTCCTTATATGGTCCAAATGCTCTCCTCCAAATGGCTGTGGCTTCCATCCTCCCACGGGTCTGGCCGATGTATTTCTTTGGGCAGGTTCCACAAGATATATATCCTGGACCTTTCATGTTTCGGGATGCGATCCATAGGACCTCCTAGCAGCCTTTTAAGGGAGATTTCGCTATTAAAGGCTAACTTTAGGTCAATCTTTTTGAAGATTTTCTGCAATCCTCTAATTAGAGGGTGATTGTAAGGGAGACTAAAAAATTTAGTGTCTATCTTCTCTGGTTGTAATGTTGTACATTGAGAGATCCTCCTCTTGAAGAGTTGCTTTTTAGTGAGTTTATCGATGGTGTGGTCAGTAAAACCGTTTTGTCATGCCGCCTCCTTAATCTTCTTGAATTCTTCCATTCTCTTCTCATGGCTCAAAGGTATATCAATGGCTTGGGCAATCATATGGTTGTAGG
>JAHWFO010087633.1:43003-54369 GCA_023313115.1 Rhysida immarginata | reverse complement strand
CCCCTCTAGTGTAAGAAAACATAATCAGTAAATAAAACAAAACTTTAAAAATGCAAACTTTTCTTCGTTCCACATTGATGGAAAGAAAAAGATATGAAATTTCCAGTGGTTAGTTAAATAAACAAGGTTTCTTTACTCTAAAAATTAATTAAAACAAGATTATCAATAAAAACTCTTTGTATGCCACTAAAGACACTTATTTCTGCCGATTTATGGAAAATTAAAAAAAGATCCTGTATGTGTTTATTTAAATTTCGAAAATAAAATTCACACCCAATTTTAAAGGATGGAGCGCCATCCAGTGGCAGAAAATGTAACCAAAGATGTTTATAATTATTGCAACGGGAAAAATAAGGAATTGTTAATTAAATACTCATATATATGATTACAAGTAATTAATACGTGCCTCATTAAGTAGACCTGTCAGTATCAATAAAATTTATTGAGATTGATTGATTTCTTGTTAATGCTCATCGATAACTCGGATTATTCATTAATTTTTATTGATATCTCATTGATAAGCTCAATATTGATTGATATCTCATTAATATTTGTGATATTTATTACTATCTCATTAATGTTCAGATTCCATCATATAAATATTCCTGATTATTGACATCTCAAGTTCATATCAATTTTGAAGATGTTGGACACTGTACAGTCTATTTTTCGCTAATCACACGTTACAGTTTTACCCACTTATAATGAACACTGTTATAGCGAATGCCCGTATATAACAAAAACAAATTTGGTCCCAACCCCGTCGGTCTATTTTCTATGCCTTTTTATGTTTATTGGAAAATGTGTTTGAAAGAAATCCAATTATACCTAAGGTAAATTGATGAAATTTGTTATGAAATTAGCACCAATTGTCATACTTAAACCAAAAACCAATTGCCGAACAATGCCAAAGAAACCAAGATGGCGGCGAGGAGAGCGAACAAAGCGGCGATGATGAACAATTTTTGATAGTTAGTTTAAATTACAACAGTGTATAAACAAAAATTTTATAAAATGGTTATAAAAGAAAACCATCTTGGTTATAACCATTATGACATTCGTCTTATTCAGCGTTGTTGAATGTTGTGTCAATTGATGGCACCACGGATATGTGGTCTTAAGCTAATGATTGTGAGGATTCCTCGTTGATGCGATACGTAATGGCAGAGTGGTGAGGAAGGGAAGGTGTCAGAGATAAGAGTCATCTCTAGTTGAATGGATGATTAGCTGCAGAAATCCTGGCTACCATGGACGACAACATTTATTTGATTTAACTGCCTATTCAGTAAGTACCCCTGATTAAGACCTCCCCTCGCCATTACAGTCGGTCAATGAGTTGAATCGTCATATGACCTTCTTCGAACTCTAAACATTCTAATTTAATTGAACTGATCCGAACTTTAATTTACAGTAATTTAACGTATTTAAAAATGTAAATTCGACTATTTAAAAAAATGTGAATTTTACTTCTTACGAAAAAAAAGGAAAATGTAATTTGATTCATCATCCCATTATTTTAAACCATAATAATTATTATAGCTTGAATGTAGCTTCATAATATTTCTCCTCCATAACTTGAAAATAAAATGATTTTATTTTGGCTCCTTTGAACCTTTTCTTGATTTTAATTTCTTTTTTTTTTTTTTAATTGAATCAAATGGATAAGATCATTAGAACATCGCAAATGGCGCCTGAACAAAATAACCCTCAAGCAAATGGTAGAGCAGAGTTGCAAATGGCGGTCAGGAGTGATTCGATTGTGGGATTTACCAATTTGGTTCCCACCTTCTCCGGAGATGAAGGTTTAATAAATATACATATGTATAAACTAAAAAATAAAAAAATACATATACTTTTGGATGCGCTTTATACAGCAGCTGATATCGCAAGTTGGCGAGATAAAATTATTATTGGGGTTCTTAAAACAAAATTGAAAGGATGGACAGTTATGACTTAATGATCATAGATTGTATAGGTTTGAAAAATATGTGGAATTGAAAGATCGCATGCTTGACTTATTCCATGTCAAAGAAGATTTGCAATATGCTGAATTAAAATTTTATCAAGCTAAAAAATTCGTGAATATGCGAATAGGTTAGAAATTTTATTTGACAAAATGTCTAGAAGGAGTACTGCCGGATGAAATGAAAGCTTGCTGTCGCAGTTCAAAAATACAATAATGCCGTCGGCACAATTATTGTTGCCCTGTGAAGAACCAAATACATTTCAAGAGGCCATTGCAATAGTGTGACCCACCCATCCCTTAGGAACATGCGACCCTAGTGGGGTGGATGGGTCACACTATTAAACCGTAGGGGCTAGGTACATCAGGAGTTCGGGCATCGCGTTGGGAAATGCATTGACACGGTGGAAATAAGACACGAGTAGTATTTACAAATGAAACACCTATTTATTTACCATAAAAAAGCTCTCACACAAATACAGGTGCAGTAACTGTAGCCAAAATTACACAACATAAAAACACATACTACCATTATGACTATCGAGAAGTCCCTTAACTAACATCAATTCTAAATTTCTCTACTGGCTATAATACAGGGTATTTCTAAATTATCTCCCGTATTATACATGTTTATTACTCAAAAAACTATTAGAGATTTTAACGTGATTTTTTTATTCACAAAGAAAAACTCAAAATGCATGATCGAGTAATCGGGCATTTCTTTTTCGCTGAAGACACCATTACCGCTGCAACCTACCTAGATATGCTGGAAAACTACCTGATCTGCAGCCCAACATAGTCTACCAACAAGATGGACCACCTCCTCACTGGAGCCTGCAAGTTAGGCAGTGCCTTGATACGAACTTTCCAGGACGATGGATTGGAAGTGATGGGCCAATCCCTTGGCCCCTTGCTCATCCGATGCAAACCCCCTCGATTTTTTCTTCTGGAGATATGTGAAAGGCAGAGTGTACAAGACCAATGTTGATGACATTGAAACTCTTCCAGTGAACATACACTTCCTTGCACACGCCGGAGCATAGGAGTATGAGGTCTAAGGCCGGTCACCTCCCATGAACGATACAGGTCATCAAATACTCCTGTCAAACGACACATAACAAGTGTCAGGTGACTTCTTTAATAGCAAAAAGGGGGGGGGGATCACAGGTACTCTTATTGACCTGCTCACTTGCAACATGCACCCTGGCCGCTGACTCACTGTATCCAAATGGCAGCTCTAAAATGCTGTACCCAGGGATTATCAGCTTCCCTGCCAAGCGTGTCTCCACCTTCCCTTAAGTTCAACGTACGGTCAGTATCGCTTCCCACACCCAATTACCCCTTTAATGGAAACTGCATCTCCAAATGCATAAACCTTTTACAAAACTATATCACATTACTCAGTTACAGCTTTACAAGCATTATTTTCTATACACTACTACTAATCGTGAACAACAAATGTCCATAGTCTTTTACAACAGGGAAATGGGCTCTCTTCCTCAGCTATACTTCCAGCACGAGGTTCTGGTCACACTAATGAGTTCCTTTTGTGACATTCCAAAGAGGGCTGGAGAAGTTCTGAGATGGGGGGGGGTTCCCAAACGTAACCTCCACACTCACCCGAGAACGATCACGGGTTCTTGGGACCTGTTAAAGGACTAAAGCGGGGCGAACACGTAGCGATTTTAGTCAAGCAGTTGAATAAGTTTTGTTTGACTGAGTCAACGACAATATCAGTTGCGCGTGAAAACGTGATCCCGAACACGTCACGCAAATTCTTGCAGCGCATGCGCAAGGAAAGATGGAGTTAAATATTAAATTGCCTTGTAGTATTTGTAAAAAATATTGAAAATTTTTCTTTACTCATCTCTATAAAAGGGATGAGATTTCTATCTTTATTTAAATCCAATGTAACTGAAACCACATCTCGTCGCCATAATCTCAGTGATGACGTATTCTCTAACGCATTCTAATTGGCTGCTTTTGTTTGACTTAGTTGTCGTTGATCTAGTTAAAGGAAATTTTGCATTGACTAAAGTCAATGGCGATTTCTTCGTTTCACTCAACTTAGTCAAGCGAAAACAGTCACTGTTGACTAGATCAAGGGTTTTCTGTTGACTAAGTCGCTACGTGTTCGCCCCGCTTTAGACACAACACTGGGCATTGTGGGGGTATTTAAAAACAACAAAAATTCTTGTTGCCATTATTTATTCATACATACTCTGAATTCCTACAGAAGTATATTCATGAATTGATAAACAACATATATTAGGACCCTCTAGTACTTTCTATGAAACTTACCTTAATTTCTAACAAACTTCTTCTCCTTGGCAGTTACTATTTTTTATTTAATACCCCGCCTGTGGCTTTACAAGGTCTGCCATGATTTGCATTGGATTAGCATCAGGATGCCCATGCCACTGGTGCTCCAACATTAGCTAACAGGATGTGAGTGTATACCTCCGTGACGTAATGTGTCACAATCGACGTAAAGGAAAACTCTGTGTGCACCCTTTTTAATTAATTTGAAGGGGGGGGGGGAGGAACATTAACCCTTTACTCCCAAGCATGGTATAACATTCGCTATCCCTATAATTAGCATCCAGGTGGAGAAACCAGTGCTCAAAAAACTACTCCAATTGTGCTTCACAATATTAATTGCGGATAGCGAGACACTTGTGCCACCTCACACGCAGTTATCATTATTATTGGGTGTGCTTAACATTAATAGCTAGTCATATAGGGCTACAAACTATAATTCGTGGAGAGACTGTTCACAGTTTCTAGCATCACTCAATATTTAGTTATGCTCCTGCGTTATTCAAATCACATGACAAAGACATCGGGTTCGATTGTTTGAATTGAATGTATTTTCTTGTGTCAATCTACCCGGAGGGAGGGGGGGGGGCGTCAAAATGATCAATAAGTCACTCACCAAATTTCCTAATGAAAAAACTTCCCACGACGAAGTCCTCAAGGTAATCTAGCTTCACTGCCGAACACTTAAGGGGAAACAATCGTTGTTGACATCGAACACACACATCAAACATAGGCAGCTCGTCTTTGAAGAACAACATTGCATTGGTAATCAACAAAAATTGACTTTAAATGCCATCAAACTGGTTCATCTGTTATGGGAACAACATCGCTGTGAATTATCTGCATTTTAATAAGCGAGACGATCATTCAATCCATAACTTGAACAAAAACAGATCGCTAAAATAGGGCTAACATCCATGCCTCTTAGCTTACTCTTAAAACCACGACCGTACCGGTCAGAAAAAAAAATCATAACTTTAATTTTCATTTATATTGATTCCAAAAAAAAAACAAAAAAAAAAACAAGACGCAACAATCTCCTAATGAGTTAGCAACTGAGAAATTCCAAGAATCTCCTCTCTCGGCAATGCTAACCCATTAGGAGAACTTATTGTTGACGATCATTCTTAAAGCCTTCGCTAAAAAAAAAAACTTAAGCTTTATTACTGCGATCAAATAATTATTAATAAAATTTCTAAACATACAATAACATCATAAAATACTAATAATATCATAAATTACTGCACAAGAAATAATGGCAGCAACAAAATAAAATTAAAACAAAACACACTAACATCACATGTCACATACGTCCCCATTAAGCTCCCCCAATAAAAATAATTCCGTATTAATCCACTCGTAATCAATAATCATCATTCAAGGTCACAGAACCCAAGGTGCCTACTTCTTCCCAGAACAGGGGCCACACTTTTCTTTTTGCTCTTAGACCCTTTAGATTTTCCCCGACCACATTTGTTTTTTTCCGCTACACAGCAGTCACCATCTGTATCTCCTGTAAGTGTTGCCAACAAACGGGGCAATGCTTCATGTGCTGCTGCCGGGGCACGGTCATGCGCTCTGCATTTCCTATCAGTAATGACCCCACGAGCCTTCAACTGCTCCCGTACTTCCTTACATACCATACGACCCTCATGCCAAATACCGTAATTTTCGGCAGTAGCGCCGCAGCATTTCTGTTAATAAAAGCGAAAATTTTGGCGTGTGCGGCGTATCAGCCGCCGCGGTGTTACTGTTGGAGATTTTACAAAAATTAAAAAAAAAAAAAATCTACTCACGATTTTAGGCCTACTTCATATCGTTCTCTCAACGATGTAAAAAGAGTAGCGACAATATATTCCTTGACTCATATTTATTGCTGAATTTATTGATGAATTCACATCCTATTAATTAAAAATTCACTCCGATAGCGATAGAGTGTGAGCATTCATCGACAGCGGATTGAACCACCGGGTCATTGGGAAAAATCCTGATAGGCCGGAAGGATGCGGTTTACTTTCTCGTGATTGAGGGTCGCTTTCGCCGATTTTTCCCGGCACGATTTAGACTGCCAGTCCGCCCATGTTCATCGATCAACGTGAGCACTGCATCTAAACACTTCCCGCCCTTATCGTTCTCATCGTTCACTAAACATTATGAACTGTCAAATCTGATCACGTTCAAGCACGCCTTTTCATTTTCGCCACTTTCGCTTTGCAATAAAGGCCGAGAGTGAAGTGTGTCCCATCTCGAAGTATGTTCCAAATGTGTTTATAGTTTTATAATGAATCTGAAGGCATAAAACACGTCATGATACACGTTTTTTAAGGATAAACCTTCCCTTTTAGGTGATGGCGACACGCACTCGCTACGCTCCCACAACACAACGGCCAACTCCTGCAGGAGTCAAAACAGGAAACGAAATTTGTCTTTAAGGAGAACAAGTTGCCTGTTGGCGTATTTCTTTTGTGCTTTTTAATTAAAATTTCTTATAGCTGGATACACGGTAGGGGCGAAGGAGCTGAAGATAAAAGCGAAGATTGTTTTATATTTTTTATTTTTTAAAATTTTTTCTCTTAGGTTTCGAATTTTCTTTAAAGTTTCGTTTTTTTCGTACGTAGATTTTTGCGTTTTAACGCTCGTATTTGCATTGAAATCTAATAAATCCCCACCAGATAATAATATAGGAAAATAAATAATAAATAATTACGCTTAAAACAGAAAGTTTAAAAGCATAACGAATTTCTGTGGCAGTTAACTCTTTATCAAGAACAGATGAAGGTACGCTCTTGCTCTTATTCACTGATCGGGCTTTTTATCTTGATGGTGACTATCAAAAAGTTTCACGAGTGCGCGCGCGTGGCTGAACGGTCACGAGAGCGCTTGAGAGGTGTTAGAAACACCAGTATTTTATTATATATTATATATTATTATAAGCAAGAGCACGGTGGAGTATATCTTCCCCTCCATCAGAGGAGGAGAAAGCAGCTTTTAAAATTTAAACTAACAGCCAAGATTGAAAAGGCCTAAGAGCAATTGTGCAGGCAGGACTCGACGAAAAATGTATTCGGTGCTGGAGGAAATGTATGCAGAAATACATTATAAGTAAGAAATTAAAAAATTTTCCCCACTGAAATGTGTATTACTTTTATTGAAGCATATAAGAAAACTGGTTTTAGATTACCGGTTGCTTGTGTGGTAGTGGTGATGGTGGGGGGCGGCGGGGGGGGCATATTGGCCCTATCCCTATAATTAGCCTCCAGGTGGAGACACCAGTGCTCAAAAAACTACTCCAACTGTGCTTCGCAATATTAGTTGCGGATAGCAAGACACTTGTGCCATCTCACACTCAGTTATCATTATTATTGGCTGTGCGTAACATTAATAGCTAGCCATATAGGGCTACAAACTACAAACCTAGCGTCAATAAACTTCGGACACCAAGTAATTTGACTAAAAACACAGTGAAAAGTGCATACAGAGGATTGCAGGCTAATGAAAATAGATTTACTGAGTATATGCAACAATATCAACATCGATTTAGAATAGATTTAATGGTGTGAAATAATTTATTCAAATTTATGTAAAATTACGTTGTCAACAGGTTTCAAAGAACTTCGTACACAAGGGGTCACCAGCATATAGAACTTTCCTGAAAGATGTAGAAACGCCCAGAATGCTTTGCCTCAGGCTTTAAAAGCATCGTCCATGCGACAGAGCACAGTATTCGTGTTGTTTTGAACCATGGGACGTGGTAAACCAGTAGGAACGTGTATACGGCAAAAAATTATACAGCAGTTCCAGAATAACAAATTCCAGCGAGCTATTGCCCATGAATTATCAGTTCCACTCTCTACTGTTAATGGAATCATCAAGCGTTTCAGAGAAATCTGGAACACAGAACTAGGGACTGCACCAGGCAAGCAGCGATTATTGAATGTTAGGGACCTATGAGTATTTCGACGTTACATTGTGAAAAGCAGGCATGCTCCCATAAGTGAAATGACTGTTTGGGCTCGAGAATATTTTCATCTATCTATATCCGAAAGCACAGTCCGCCGTTACATCAGAAGATGCAACTATTACTTATACGCTACAAAGAGTAAGCCATTTATGAGCATTATAGCTAAGCGTCGCCGGGTAGCATGGGCTAGAACCCATCTAAAGTGGACCCTTGCTCAGTGGAATAGTGTTCTGTGGTCCGACGTGTCCACCTTTGCAGTGATGTATGGCAACAATGGTCGCAAGGTGCTAAGGACCAAGACGAAAGTAATCATCCCGACTGTTACCAGAGGAAAGCTCAGAAGCCTGCATCACTGATGTTGTGGGGCTGCATGAGTACAGCCGGGACAGGATCGCTTCACTTTTGCGAGGGCACTATTAACTCTGCTGCCTAAATAAACATTCTTCAACAGCATCTGCTTCCATCCCGCCAAAAGTTGTTCAATATAAGACCAAGCATCTTTCAGCAGGACAATGCGAAGCCTCATGCTGCTCGGAACACCAAGGCTCGGCTACAAAAGCAGCGTTTCAGGGTGCTTGACTGGCCTGCCTGCAGCCCAGATCTCTCACCCGTTGAAAATGTATGGCGCATTTTAAAGCGAAAAGTCAGACAGTGGAAGCCTCGAACACTGCAGCAACTGCGAGCGTGTATTTCCGAAGAGTGGGACAAAATTCCAGTAGAAACAACGCAGAAGTTAGTGCCCAGCATGGGGGTGGCCGTGGCCTGGTTGTCTCGTCGGTTGGCTTGCCAATCGATGGAGTTCAGCAACTTCAGGCGCGGCCAGCTGCTGGTTGGGTGACGGCCTGGGCTTGAGGGCCACCGCTGGCGGGACAGCTATTTGGGGCGCGGCTGTTGGGGGACTTTGGTCTGACCCATTTGCCGATTGACCATAGCTGGTGTTCCAGCAGTTGGTGACAGCCTCTGGTTCGTTTATCCCCAGCAGCTCTTCCATCATGAAACCCCCCGTGCTTCGGAGGGCACGTTAAGCCGTCGGTCCCGACTGCTACTGTCATCTCGTAGCAGTCGTTATTAATGGGATGGCGCAAAACTCCCTCGTAGGAGTAGGTGCCGCAGATTATCGCTTGCGATAATCTACCCTCTGTACCAGATAACAGATAGTGCCCAGCATGCCTCAACGACTTCGGAGGGTCAGTCGTCTGAAAGGTGACGCCACTCAGTGCAATAAACAGTATGGTGTACTAAGTTCATTGCAACGTGTTGAAAACGGAACATTACAAAAAGTCGCTTACTTAATTTTCTCGTTTTTTATTTATGTTAAAATGCTATATCACAGTTGTACTAAAGCTCTGTACACTCAAGAAAGTAATTTTCATTTGTTTACAATTAGTTTCGTTGTACTTATCCAAAATTCTGTAGGTGTCCGAAGTTCATTGACGCTAGGGTTGTATAATTCCTTAAGGAATTTTTTTTTTTTTTTTAAATTCGTGGAGAGACTGTTCACAGTTTCTAGCATCATTCAATATTTAGGTATGCTCCTGCGTTATTCAAATCACATGACAAAGACATCAGGTTCGATTGTTCGAATTTAACGTATTTTCTTCTGTCAATCTTCCCGGGGGGGCCTGTCAAAATAATCAATAAGTCACTCACCAAATTTCCTAATGAAAAAATTTCCCACGACGAAGTTCTCATGGTAATCTAGCCTCACTGCCGAACACATAAAGGAAACGATCGTTGTTGACATCGAACACATGCATCAAACATAGGCAGCTCGTCTTTGAAGGACAACATTGCATTGGTAATCAACAAAAATTGACTTTAAATGCCATCAAACTGGTTCATCTGTTATGGGAACGACATCGCTGTGAATTATCTGCATTTTAATAAGTGAGATGATCATTCAATCCATAACTTGAAAGAAATCGCTAAAACAGGCCTAACATCCATGCCTCTTAGCTTACTCTTAAAACCACGACCGTACCGGTCAGAAAAAATAATCATAACTTTAATTTTATTTACATCGATTCCAAAAAAAAAAACAAGACGCAACAATCTCCTAATGAGTTAGCATCTGAGAAATTCCAAGAATCTCCTCTCTCTCGACAATGCTAACCCATTAGGAAAATTTATTGTTGACGATCATTCTTAAAACCTTCGCTAAAAAAAAAATTTAAGCTTTATTATTGCAATCAAATAATTATTAATTAAATTTCATACAATAACATCATAAAATACTAATAATATCATAAATTACTGCACAAGAAATAATGGCAACAACAAAATAAAATTAAAACAAAACACACTGACATCACATGTCACACTTTTAAGAACAATGCTGCAGTCTCATGACGGGGGTTCTGAGACGCACTCAATGTACAAAATGCCTGAGTCAATGGCCGCGAAAAGAAAAGTCAAAGCAAACTCACCCTTGGAGGACATCGCATGGCTCATGTGGCGCGGGCTGCTCTGCCTGGCGCCTTTAACTGCGATTCCGGAAGGTTGAACCGACAGAAAATTGGCACTCACTCACAGTTTTCATGATACGTAGGGAGATGCATGCAACAGATTTAATAAACAGGAAGACTGCGTCAGCGAACACAATTTCAGAATTAAAAGTTAATTGAACAAATAAAGCTTTCGAGAGATTTTTCTTATTCAGCTCATGTTTACATTAGAGAAACAGATTGTTCTATATGATCGCAACAGTGATGTTCTTCTTTTTTTGAAACGTGGCTACCATCCTTCGATTCTCTCGATGTCTCCAAACATAACTCTCGCTCACGAAAGCTTAAGATGATAGATATAAAAAAAATTTACATTCTACTCAAAACAAAAAAATGTCAGCAAGAAAGCACTGGGAGGCTGTCATCATCTTCTCGGAAAACATTTCCCCAAGAAAACAATGACAGCTGCCTACAATGAACGAACGCTGCCGCCCATTATCAGTGCCACAATGATCGCTCAACAAAGCAAAATAAGCTTGAAAATAATACAACACTATAAGCAATTAAACAACAGTAAATCTTCTTTAACACAATATCGTTATTCTCTATAGTGTCAATACACCACAAAGGATTACAAAACACCTTCGCAACGCAGCTAACACAACACAAAACGACGATA
>JAHWFO010087633.1:25420-42903 GCA_023313115.1 Rhysida immarginata | reverse complement strand
CCCCAACGCTTTACAAACCACCCTCCCACCGCCCCCAACCCAAAACAAACCCCCCAAAACCCCCCCCCCCCCCCCCCCCCCCCCAAGATAAACTGAACATGAATAATAACAACTGCGGAGACTAACGTAGCCCTTGAAAAGAAGAACAAACGACAACAAAGAAACTGATAACAAATGATACAACGCCATGGCACATGCGTCAATACTGGCATGTAATGTCACAATAGCAATAAATGCAGAAATGATGAATATGGAAAAGCAAGCTCAAACAAATACAATAAGTGAAATTAAGAACACTGTAGCAAATGACATTGGGCCGTTAGTGCAACAAATATCAGAAAAAATCAAAAAGTCACTTGCAAAAAATACCGGTAATTGAAGCCCAACAATTGGAAATTAAGCAATTAAAAAAGAATCAAGTTTTAAATAAAAATAGATATGAAAATAAAAATCAGAATAAAACAAAAAGCACTCGTTGTTGGAGATGTAATGAATGGGGTCATATTTTGTGACGTTGTCCTTTAAACGAATAAAGACTGGGTGAGAATCTGACCTCACCTGGTCTAATAAGTTAGTTCGAGCTTATAGAGAGGATAATTTGTTTTTGATACAAGTATAAGGGTCGTACAAATGAAAGGGAAAATTATTTATTTTATCCAAAGTGTATACAAGGAATATTAAAATACTCTACAAATGCGTTAAGGCATTTATCCCACTGTGTAACAAGGCGTGTAATTCCTTTAAGGAAGAAGTCTTTCGGTTGCGTGTGGAACCATTCCAAAACCTCTTCCTTCACTTCATTGCCCGACTGAAATCTACGGTCTTTCAGATGTTTCTTGAGATTCCCAAACACATGAAAGTCACATGGGGATAAGTCAGGGCTGTAAGGTGGATGCTGCATTGCTTCCCAGTTGAACTTTTCGATGAGGTCTACCGTTGCTTTCGAGGTGTGAGGACGCACGTTGTCGTGAGAAGAACACTCCTTCTGTAAGAAGTCCAGGATGCTTGCATTTGATGGCTGTGCGCAGTGCCTTCACTGTTTCTCCATATCGTGCTGCGTTAACTGTGTTGCCTTTTTCAAGAAAGTCCAATAAAATCGGGCTTTTGCGATCGGTCAACATCACCAACCCCGTGCAGTTAGCGATTGCTTTTGATTTTTTTGGGGGGTGGTGAAACGTAGTGCTTCCATTGACGACTTTGTTGTTTGCTTTCGTGTTGGACGAAGCGTTCACGCGCAGAGCTTCGAAGCTGAGCTATCGTTCTTTCTCACGTGATACAACACTTGCAACCTATTGTTCAATTTGCACGTGGGGTTTCGCAATTGTTGAAAACAAAAACTTACGATCCTACGTGTTGTCTTTTTTTTTCCCCACACGAATTTTCGTTTTCATTTGTACGACCCTTATACAATTAGGGGATAAATTTATACCTATGATATTTTGATATAGGTTCAGATAAGTATTCTACATACTGAAACGGTAGATAACATTTCCAAGTGGGTATCAAGGATTCCAGAGAATATTTAATTAGCTGGCATTAATGGTGAAAAACACCTTAATGAAGCAATATTAGCTGGTGTTAAGATTGGTAATAAAATATTTTATAATCACAAATTTTTTTATTCACTCACTTCCGAATTGGTCATATCAGGGAATTTTAGGAAGTGATTTAATTGCTGGTGCGAAATTTGAATTCAAAGATAATTAAAGCAAGGAATTAATTATTGCTAATAATATAGTGATAGAAAAAATTGTGAAAGAAAATCTTGTTACTGATGATAAACGAAGATTAAATGATTTAATCTTGAAATATGAACATAATTTTATTGATGAGGTGGAAGCTCTTACAGGCATTAAAAATGTAGAGGTAGATTTTTCAATTGATAAAACTAAACCAATATTTGTTAGACAGTATCCCATACCCAAAATATATATGGCTGGTTTAAAAAAAAATTGGAGCTAAATTAAAAAGCTGGAATTATTGAGCCTAGTATATCGAATTGGAATTTACCTATTCATGTAATTAGAAAGGGAGATGGAGATATAAGAATAACTTTAGATTTACAGAGTAAATGATGTTACTACTGCATTAGATTTTCCAATACCCAAAATTCAAGAACTTTTAAATGACCTAAATGAATATGAATGGTTTTGTGTCATTGATCTAAATTCAGGATATTATCATTGCTCCCTATTGCTCCAGGATTATGCACATGTTTTGTGTTTCAAACACCTTAGGGAAAAGTTCAATTATCATTATGCCCCAAGGTGGATAAAATTCCACTCATACATTTCAGGCTTTTATGACTGATATATGAGCATTTGGCACAAGGCCTATATGTATTTCAAGACAATGTTCTAATTTATTCTAGAATCATTGAGGAACATTTTGAGCTATTGCAATGGCTATTTGCCACTTTTCATAAATAAAATATTATTTTGAAACCCTCAAAGTGCAAATTAGATATGTTACAGGTTAGGTATTTAGGACATATAGTTTGAAGCCTGACCCTGAGAATACAAAGGCAATTCTTGATATTCAATCTCCTAATGATCTAAAGGAAGTGCGCTCCCTTATTGGTGCAGTAAATTTCTACCGTCCTTTTAGTAGAAAACTTATCAGCTATTTTAAAACCCATAACTGATTTAACCAAGATACAAAATTTGAGTGATCAGAGGAATGTCAATTAGTCCTTAATGACATTAAAAAAATATTAAGTAATCCCCCTGTATTAATACCCCCAAATTATAGTTAAAACTATTTCTTATATACAGATGCCTCAGGAGAGGTAATAGGTGCAGTATTCCAGCAAGAAGTGGAAGGAGACATGAAACCTATAGCTTTTTTAGTTTAAAATTGCAAGGAGCTCAGTGAGAAAGAATTACTGGCAATTGTGTTAGCCTTAAGACAATTTTATCCAATGATTTTCGGATTTAAAATACACGTATTATCTGATCATAAGCCATTATCCTTTTTGTCAAATTTGAAACGGGTGAATCAAAGATTATTGCGTTGGTCATTAGAAATCCAAGAATATAATAGAGCTCGGGCAAGCTAGAGAGCCTTTGTAATCAGAGAGTGGCCATGAGTAGAAAGGTAGCCATGTTTTGGCAAACCTGTTTTGAAAGTACTACAGAAGTACTATATATATATTGTGACATGCAAATTTGTTAAAAAAATTTACATGCACTAAGAAATGGCTTTTGCAAGCCATTTCTCTTGAAAAAGAGAAAATCTCTAAGATCCCGTTTGAAGCAAGAAAGAAATGGGGAAGGGGGGAGAAACGCAGTATATTAAGAATAAAGGATGGTATACGACAGGCAGGATACGATATTATGAAAATTGAGTGTTCTGCAATTTGAAATTTGTATTTTATTACATAGAGTCATTAATTGCTTAAGTGTATTGTATTTAACCCTATTTGTGAACACGTGGGAATTCCGTTAATTATTTCAAAAAAAAAAAGAAAAGGGGAAAAAAAATTCCTTTTCCAGAAATTCCGTAAGGTAATCCGTTCCGAGAAAGTAAAGGGGGGGGAGGGGTGAGTCATCATTGATAAGAAGGGGAGCGGGAGATTTGAAGACATGATTGGCCAAAAAACAGTGACACCCCCAGAGGGCAGTGCAATAGTTATAAAAAAAAAAAAAAAACAGTGAGTAGAGAGAGGAACGAGTTGAGTGTGAGTTATCTACTTGTGAGTGCAATTTTTTTTTTTTACTACGACCACGGAGCGGCACGAATCCAGGCCTTAGCCACAACGGTGCGAACCGAATGTGTCCCCGACCACCAGTGCTCGACGCCGGGCATAGGAATGCCTATCGCAAGTGGATGCGGTGAGTCAGAAACCTAGCGACAGCAAAGTCGGCGTGGTCCAGCGGGATAAGACGGCACGGCAGCCTGTGGCGGATAGCAGGTTGGCCTAGTCTTAAACTGGAAGCACACGTCAGCGGCAAGGAGACCACTACAAGTCACCCACGGCAGGCGGGGAACACATCTCCCGGAAACGGCGGCTACAATCAGGTCTGGGCCCCTCGAAACAGTAGGAAGCATACCTAGTAAGAGCTACGTGAACTGCGGTCAGATAAGTACTTTTTGCAATTCCATTTATAACCACGACACACCAGTGCACCAAAAGAGAACAGTGAACTTTAAAGTAATTACAAACTCTGGACCAATCATGCGTTCATTTCCATTCTCTCACGTTTAAGTGTCTGATATTTTTTTTTTTATTGCTATCTATAAGGGGTAAAATTTGCAACGGATCAATTGCCAATATATTTCTTTAGGTAGATTAAGATATAACTTTGTCAGAAAGAAAAAGGGGGGGGGGTGAAACCCACGTGTTCACATTTTAGGCCAAATTCTGTAAAAGATGGGGATATTTAATTACTGTGCTTTCTTTTGACTAAAAGAGAATATATATGTAGGTTAACCAATATTGATGAAATAGCAAGATTTATGTTGCCTTTATTATTAATTTTTATGTCATTTCTATTATTACCTGATAATTGTGAGATTATAGATAAGTGTTAACTGATTTATTCAAAACCCATCCCAATAAGAGTTGCTTGTTTCTAGTTATTTCTAACTAATAAGCGTATTACAGTAATTTTCTATTTGTATTGTTAATATTCCACGGATTAGAATATACAACCATTTATTGTTAAGTGTTGATTATTTAATGAATTCGAATACCGTATTTGTGAGTAGAATAAACAATTTTTTTGTTATTTTATCCTGTATAACCTGTCGCATCCCATTTGTTTGATTAGTAATTAACATTTTTGTTTTGGGGGGGAGAATATTTTATCTCAGTTGAGGTAGGCGGCATTTCTGAAACGGGGAAGAAGGTCAAATCAAAACGAACTTTCGGGGTATTATTATTAAACAAAGGAAAGGGGGCTATTTTAGACTAGTACACTATACGATCACAAAAGGGGAGGAAGGCCAGGTAGCAGCTATCGATCAAACAGATGCAGGTAAGTAGGTAATATTATTTTAAGAAATAGCGATAGATAGAGGAGACAAGCAAAGGAGTCAACGTACATTCGCCGTATATCACAATATATATATATTTATTTTCAGATGAAGCAATCGTTTTAAAAATGTTGTAAACTGTTATACAAGAACTTAAATATAATATCAGATTTTCGAGAAGTAAATAAAATTTAATATTCTGTTTAAACTATTCTCTACGTGGTAATCTTAAAACATTCATTTATGATATACCGTATATACTCGTGTATAAGCCGACCCGTGCATAGGACGACCCCCTGTTTTTGGCCCCAAAAAGTGGAAAAACGCCTTGATCCGAGCATAAGCCGAGGCAAAAAAAGAAAAAAAATGCAACGCTTGAGGGAAAAAAAATTTATTACAAAAAGAATAAATTTATAATAAGAACATCATTATGCGGGAAAACCATCAAAACCATCTTCTTCATCCGACTCTCCAAAAAGTTGATAAAAATTTTCGTATTCTTCTTCATACATGTCGTCCATATCATCTTGTGTCTCATTTTCTTTGGCATCACTTTCATTGCAGGAATCATCATCGTCTTCATAGAGCACATCGTCCTCAGTTCCGTCTAGGGCATTGCTGATACCGCATTTTAAAAAAGAACGACGGACAATTTCTGTGGGAATGTCTTCCCACGCATCTCTAACCCAATTGACCACAAGTTGGGCGTCCGGCTTCGCTATATTTCTGCTCTTTGTTAAACGTGCTTTCCCAGAGCACATCCATTCCTGCCACATTTTTCGAACACGATCTTTAAAAGCTTATTCAAACGTACGTCCAGGGGTTGCAAGATCGAAGTGAGGCCACCTAGAATGACCGCTAGGGTCACATTCGATCTCTGAGCCTCGTTTTTGATCGCGTTTGTTTTGTGGATGCTATAAATAGAAAGAAAGTTAGCTCTTCTTGTTCGCTAATTGATATCCCCAGGGTGTCTAGCAAAACGATTTCGTAAAATTCCCTGACTTTTCCCGGTTGATCACGTTATTTTTCCTGACTATAAGCAGCAAAAAAAAAAATCTATCTTGATAGAATATTTCCCGGTCGCTAGTCACCCTGTATCCCTGATAATTATAAAAAATTATAAAAAAGAACTCTATACCTAAACATGTCCCAGACTAACAAAGACTTCTTTTTCTTCAATAAAGCTCCTGGCCTGTTGTTCCATACATGATTCATCCATTTTTTAACTCCTTCCTCATCCATCCATCCTTTTTCATAGGCCCAGACAATAACGCCTGAATGGTTGAGGTTCTTCGGAATATTTTTTCTTTTAAAGATGATAACAGGCCTTAATTTTGTTCCATCCGCCAAACAAGATAGCACTACAGTAAAATGACTTTTTTCATTTCCTGTCGTCCTAATGGGAACGCTCTTCTCACCTTGGCAAGCAACTGTTCGGTTGCTAGGCAAGTCAAACGTCATCGGTGTCTCGTCCATATTTCCGATGTCTCCGAGATCGTAACCGTTCAATTTTCTCTGCCTTATTATGAATTTATGAAATGCACAAACCTTCTCGGTGAGATCCTCAGGGAGTTTTTGCAATATCTTTGTACATTGACGCAAACACAGTCCATATCTTAAAATTGAAATAAGATTTTTTTAGCCTGATGACTTTTAAAATGTTGAATACATTTTACTGTTAAAAACATACCTCTCCATAAATCTAGAACACCAGCCAGTAGAAGCAACAAAGTCGTGGTCTTGAGGCATTGGGAATTTTCCACTCTTACCCACCTGCAACGCACGCAAACGAATGTTTGTGCGTGTGACAACTAACAGTTTTTTCGGCATTCCAAAATCCACGCGTTTAAATCCTTTTCCAGGGCCTCCAGTTTCGTTACTTATAACGACACATCTTCTTGCTTTTCGGGATTTTCTGTAGTTCAGATTTCTTTTTTTTCCATTCCCGAACTTGCTTCTCGTACTCCAAACTTCCTGCTAGCAACACAGTTGTTGGATTCCTCTGCTTGAGCGACAACTCTTAGTTTAAAAGCTGCTGTGTAAGCAGTTCTTTTACTTTGCAAAGACATTGCAAAACAAAAAACTAAGAATCTAAAAGCACAAAGAAAATTAGAAAACTAATTCATACAAAAACAAAAAGGAATACTAAAGAGTACTAAAGGAAAAAAAAAAAGTATCTTACCGTAATTAGGATGAATAAAACTTCGATGAACTTGGCGATTTCTTGTAGAACGTCTGCTGAAGCGTGTGGTGATCAGATTACCAAATTCCATGCACAGATTTCAGGGTTTATATATCCATTACAGTGCTAATACCAATTATTATTGACCAATGAGTGAAATAAGAATGTGGCTGAAAAGTGTCCATTGGTTCTTACAGTGCAGAATCCGGGTACCTTGCTGGTCCAAAATGCAACCGCACGAAAAGCCACAATATTGTAGGGTTTTGTATTATAAAATAAAGTCAATAAATAGTTATGAGGCAGGTCTGAATTTTAACGATAATTTAATTTCATTTATGATAAAAATGAAACATGGATAGGGAAGATCATAGAATGAAAATGAAATGAAACTGTATTTATTTACAGCACATAATAATAGATTTTAATTGTAACCATATAACTTTCCTTATTAAAACATTCTTGGACGCGAGTCAAATGACCAAACCCCAAATAATAACTCGGGTTCTGTAAAGCCTAGATTAATGAAATTTGGAGGAATAACAGGATACATAAGACCGTGTGTACCGTTAAAATTTGATGGAATTCCAACGAGAAGTTTCCGATTTACGCAGTCAAAATTGTAACAAGTAAATGTGTTATGATGTTGAATGATTAAATCGGAAACATCTTGTTGGATTTCAATCAGATTTTAACGGTATGTACAGTCTTATGTACCCTGTTCTTCCTCCAAAATTATTTGAAGTATTTTTAGTTTATATTTTATAAACCATTTTTCCAACATTGTTTCAATTTTGTTTCAATCATCTTTCAGTAGGCCTAACGTATTTTTATTTTTAATTATTTTATTTTATTTTTTTTTTTTATTTATTAATTGGGATCCAATACGTCCATCCAGGGCCTGTATGGCCAGAGGCCGACGAGTTGGGTCCCTGGATGGATCTGGATTCACGACTGCTGTATGATGGTCGCAGCAGCCGGGGGGGGGGGGGGTGAAGATTGGCTACACAGATGGTCACCCATCCAGTGACTAGCCGTGCCTGATGTAGCTTAACTTCACAGAAGTTGTGTTCAGTGGAAGCCCACCAGGCCACGGCCTCCCCCAACTTTTCTTTTTTTTTTTGCTTGTAGAAACTGATTCCTGATCTTTTTTTTGTGTATGTAATAATATATTTTAATTGTAACCATATTAACTTCCTTTATTACAACATTCTTGGATGATTTTCAAGACGCACTTGGCATGAACACGATGACAGTTTACCAAGGTCGGCACCATCTTATTTTCGAGGTTTGAGTTAGGCATTTGCTTTGGAAAATTGAGGAAAAAGATGTGACATGATGCACTAATTAATGTGCTCTATATTGTGTGCAATGTGCTGTAAGATATATCAAATTTTATGCGCTAGTGCTTGGCAGTAGAGTCTATCGATGTTCAAAAGGCATGCGGCAGTTTGGGGCACATGTCCGCGAGGCAAATCACCGGACCCCAGAGCATTTGCTTTTAACAATGGAAAAGTGGATGGAAGATTGAGGAAAAAGACGTGAAATACTGCACTGTATATTGTTTGTACCTATACAATATGCTGTTAAGGTATGTTAAATTTTATATGCTAGTGCTTGGCAATAGTATCGATGTTCAAAAAGTTTCAAAAATCGAATTTTTCGATTTTCTTGAATCTTCGATGCTTCGATGTTCCATTTTGAATAACTGTTTAGATTAATGTATTTACTGTATGTATTGCAATGAGAGAACACGTAAAAATGCGCTGGTTTCGTTTGAAGCCCCTCACCCTCTCATATTTTTTCCAATATGGCCGCCACAGCCTTTTAGAGATTCTCATTATGCTGCAAAGAGAGAGAATACTTTTATCTTATCAGAAATTTATTTATGCAGTGAAAGGGTTAATAAATGAAATCTAAACGGATTAATAAATAAAATTATTACTTAATTTTTGTAAACTCCACTTATAAGAGTTTTCATCAACTCTGACCCGTGCATAGAACGAATGTGGTTTTTAGGGGTCATTTTTTCAAAAAAAAACTCTGCTTTTACAGGAGTATGGTAGCTGTTAATTTTTTAATGGATTTGTTTAATGTAAATGCATGTATATCAAAACCAATTATACATTACTTGATTCAGCAATAACATTTTATTTCAGTAAAAATATTAGTTTCATTTTATCTTAAAAGCAACAAAAATAAATTTTTAATTAACAAAAAAAAATTTTTAATTAACATCAATTTTAATAATGTAATAATAAATTTAAAAAGAACATTTGCTTCAAAATTTTTGAATAAACATATGTAAAAGAAAAGAAAATGATATATAATGAAAGTGCATGTATTTGAATTAAAAAAAAATTAATAATATTTTAGCTTTTGGAAAGTTGTTTTAATTTTAATCGGTGATTAAATACAATTTTGGTTTGCTAATTTGGAAAATGAATTCAGTTTTCATCCATCACGCCAGAATTTTTCAAAAATGCAAAAAATGCAAATTCTACATGCATTCCTACTTCATAATCGTAATTTAAGCCAGAGTAAAACTTTAAATTAGATTTTTAATAAATAAATAAATAAATAAATAATAATAATAATAATAATAATAATAATAATAATAATAATAATAGATAAATTGTTAAACTATTTTTATTGACTGCCCAAGCACAGAATAGAGTAATTGGACTCTATAGTATTTCTAACTTTAATACTGTCTGTTTTCATAAAATAACGAGTAAAATGAGCATGCCGTTTTATGAATAAATCTTGCGTGACATCTCAGAACGGTTATAAAATTTGAAATGAGCATGTTGAAATTACTAAAAATCACTATTGGCAGGAAAATTTTCATGACAATAAACCCACATAGACTTGTGTAATGCTGTCCATCATAATGAAACTAAAGTGAGGATATTATTTAGCGAAGCAACCTTTCGTGAATAGCAGAAAATGTTTTAAAATTTGAAATCAGCATATTGAAATTGGTAAAATAAATCCCTGAATATTTTCTTGACAATAAACCTTTGCAGACCTGTTTACACCATTCAAATTATCAATGGTTTAAACATTCAGTACATGTATTTATAAATCGAGATAATGTCAATTCTTAGATTCATATCTTGATGAATTTTAAAATTTGAAGTTATTAAACTTTTTGTTTTCCATCAATAGTTTCCAAAAGCAACTATTTATTTTTATTCAAATACATGCATTTTCATTAGAAATTATTTCCTTTTCTTTTATGTATGTTTATTCTAAAATTTAGAAGCAAATGTAAGTTGAAAATTTACTTGTCATTAATATATCGCATAATTTTCGGGATATAATACGCGTATTATACAAAATAAAAGTTAAAAAAATCATTACTGCGTATTATAAAAAATTGCGTATAATATTCCGTTGGTTTTTTTTTAATAAACACGCGACCCTCCCCCCCCCCCCCGCCCGGCGCCCCCCGAGGCATTTCAAACGAAGTTTTATCCAATATTTAATATACATTACAGAAAAGTTTTTCGCTTTTTTTCTCAGTTTCTTAAAATTGCATATAATAATCTTGATAAAACCAGGACAAATTTGCCTTACTTTTTGAACTTTATTACAGATTTCACACAAAATAATAGTTGCTAAACCAAAAGTATGTGCTGATAGGCATCTCAGCTTAGCAGCCATCTTAAGATGCTTACTGGAAAGGGAAACAAATAGCACAAGTTGTTGTAACAGCGATTGAAAATATCGTTTGCTTATTAAAATTTAAAATTTGTTTTCGTTTTATCGAATTATTATTAAAATTTTAAAAAGCAAACGATAATTCAATCGCTGTTACAAAAACTTGTGCTGTTTGTTTCCCTTTCCACTAAGATTCCGGGTTTTCCCAGCATCTTAAGATGGCCGCCAAACTGAGATGCCTGTTATGAGAGCACATGGTTTAGCAACTATTATTTCACGTGAAATCTGTAACAATAAAGTTCAAAAATTAAGACAAATCACTCAACCAAATGTATATATTTTGCATGGCAGACAATTCAAGAAAATGCAATGTGAAATGTTTTTGTGAAAGCAGGAATTACCCCTTTTATAGATTATACAATCAGGAGAATCAAAGTCAACGAAGAAACGGTAATTAGGCCTAACAATGAACTGCTTACTGAAGTGATTAAATTATTTTGCTCAGACATAGATGTTTCCAATTTTGATAGATTTTAAATAAATTTATTTCTGATATAATGTAATTTTATATGTAATGAATAAATGTTGTTTTGATAATTAATTCTGAAAAATTCACATTTCTTCATTTTATGGAAATATAAAAAGCTAAAGCTTTTAAAAACCACAACCATAAAGCACTGCACATTTGAACAAATATGGTGGAGCATACCCTGTTGCTGAATTGCATATATAAATGGTGTATAATACAAGGATGCGTATTTTATACGGAATTTTCTCCAAAATTTCGCAAACACTTAGATGCGTATTATACACGGGTGCGAAAATTACGGTAAATAGTCTAACCAAAAGTCCAAGAAGAGGTTTTAAACAACCTTTAAAAACATAGTCTGGAAATCCACTTGCAATACACATTATTAAATCCTTAAGCTTTTCCCCAATATATAAAAGTTCTTCTTTCGTAATATATAAATAATTAAAATGGTAATTCAAATATGAGTTAATATTTTCTAAATATTTAACTGAGCCACTTGAAAGGTTAAATTCGGCTTTATTATTCAAGTTCTTTTCAAAATATTGAATCAAATGAGAATGGTTACCAGGAACTTCCAAAAATTTTTCCAAGGTCAAGTTGTCCTTTGAACTTGTGAGTTTTTTAACTACAGACCAAAAAGAGGTTGGGTTCTTTTTTAAATTTCCCTGTATATAACGAAAATAACTTTCACGGTCCATTTCATTTTGGATTTGAAATCTTTTCTCAAAAACTTGAACGTATGATAAAAGAATATATCCTTTGTCTCTTTAAATAACTTGTAAAGAACTGCTTCCTTCTCCAAATATGCTTATTAAACTAGACGTCCAGATAGGGAAGGAAACATTAGAGTTTCTACAGATCTTTTGGGTATAAAATAGTTAAATTAAAACAACCTGACTCAAATAAGCCCATAAAGTGTCCACGTCGTCAATGTTTTCATTAGAACTCCAATCATATGTGGACAAATTTAGATATAACCCATAAAAGTCAGCTTTTTTATAATCAGTAGAAACCCTATTTGAATCACTTATGTAAATAGGCAGACTAAAATTAGCAAAAAAAGCAGGATATTGTAAGTCTTCCAAAACTAACAATGGTTTAGCATGAGAAACCCTTAAATTAAGATTAGTGAAAATTTTGTCTAAACTTATACCATTGCAATTTAATATATTATTAAATTTATTAAATGCTACCGTAATTTTCAGCAATAACACTGCGGCTGCTGATATGCGGCAGTAGCAAAAATTTAACATAAATGTAAAATCTCCGACAGTAGCGCCGCGGCGGCCGATACGCCGCATCCCCCCCCCCCCCCATCACCACCACCACACAGCCAATCGGTAATCTAAAACCAGTTTCCTTATATGCTTCAATAAAAGTAATACGCATTTCAGTGGGGAAAATTTTTTAATTTCTTACATATAATATATTTCTGCATACATTTCCTCCAGCGCTGAATACATTTTTCGTCGAGTCCTGCCTGCACGATTGCTCTTAGGCCTTTTCAATCTTGGCTGTTAGTTTAAACTTTAAAAGCTGCTTTCTCCCTCTCTGATGGAGGGGAAGATATACTCCACCGCGCTTTTGCTTATAATAATAATAATAATAATAATAATAATAATAATAATAATAATAATATATAATAAAATACTGGTGTTTCTAACACCTCTCAAGCGCTCTCATGACCGTTCAGCCCCGCGCACGCGCTCGTGAAACTTTTTGATAGTCAGCCCCGAGCATCGAGATAAAAAGTCCGATCAGTGAATAAGAGCAAGAGCGTACCTTCATCTGTTCTTGATAAGAGTTAACTGCTACAGAAACTCGTTATGCTTTTAAACTTTCTGTTTTAAGCGTAATTATTTATTATTTATTTTCCTATATTATTATCTGGTGGGGATTTATTAGATTTCAGTGCAAATACGAGCATTAAAACGCAAAAATCTACGTACGAAAAAAACGAAACTTTAAAGAAAATTCGAAACTTAAGAGAAAAAATTTTAAAAAATAAAAAATATAAAACAATCTTCGCTTTTATCTTCAGCTCCTTCACCCCTACCGTGTATCCAGCTATAAGAAATTTTAATTAAAAAGCACAAAAGAAATACGCCAACAGGCAACTTGTTCTCCTTAAAGACAAACTTCGTTTCCCGTTTTGACTATATCCGTGTGTGTGCGCGCCAATCATAAGCTGGCTGCAGGAGTTGGCCATTGTGTAGCGGGAGCGTAGCGAGTGCGCGTCGCCGTCACCTAAAAGGGAAAGTTTATCATAAAAAAACGTGTATCCTGACGTGTTTTGTGCCTTCAGATTCATTATAAAACTATAAACGCATTCGGAACATACTTCGAGATGGGATACGCTTTCACTGTCGGCCATTATTGCAAAGCGAAAGTGGCGAAAATGAACAAGTGTGCTTGAACGTGATCAGATTTGAAAGTTGATAATGTTTAGTGAACAATGAGAACAATAAGGGCGGGAAGTTTTTAGATGCAGTGCTCATGTTGATCGATGAACATGGGCGGACTGGCAGTCTAAATCGTACCGGGCAGGTACCGGGAAAAATCGGCGAAAGCGACCCTCAATCACGAGAAAGTAAACCGCATCCTTCCGCCCCATCGTGATTTTTCCCGGTGACCCGGTGGTTCAATCCGCCGCTGTTGATAAACGCTCATGCTCTATCGCTATCGGAGTGAATCTTTAATTAATAGGATGTGAATTCATCGATAAATTCATCAATAAATATTAGTCAAGCAATACATTGTCACTACTCGTTTTATATCGTTGAGAGAACAATATGAAGTAGGCCTAAAATCATGAGTAGATTTTTTTTTTTTTTAATTTTTGTAAAATCTCCGACAGTAACGCTGTGGCGGCTGATACGTCGCACATGCCAAAATTTTCACTTTTATTAACAGAAACACCGTGGCGCTACTGCCGAAAATTATGGTATATTACATTACTACTTTAATGAAATCCAGTTCTGAAATAAGCATTGATTCGAGGTCATTAATAATAATAATAAAAAAAAATAATAGTAATGTAACAACAACTGGCAAGCGCCCAAAACGGGGTTAATGAAAACGCAACAAAAGAGAAAACTAACTCATAAATGCAAATAAAAAAAAGATGAAGGGCATGCAATTAAATCATTAAATAAAATAATCAAAGAAAAAAGAAGAATTAATCAGCAAAAAGAGAAATACAATTATCATTAAAAATATCAATACTTATAGGATTCATATTAAAATTATGTATTAATTTATAAGCCGGGTTTAGCCTTTGTAGTTTCGTTCTCAGAGTACCCCCTAACACTAACGGTTGATATTTTCTTGTCCCACTCGGAGCTCTAAAGCCAATTAACTCGAGAGTCTGCGGTGAGTATAACTGTCCCCTAATAATCCTCCTCAAAGTATCAGGAAGTACTCTGTTGATAATATGTGGCGTATCAAAAAGTGGGGCCAGGGAGGCTTTGTCGGAAAGATGAAGAGCATAGAGAATAAAAGAGTTAAAATTATTAAGTTTGGCTTGAAGATGATCAAATAGTTTGGCCAGAGTACCAAATCCAAACTGCATACAAAATTTTAGGTAATACAATAGACTTATATAATTGTATAAAAGTTCTTTGTTTCTTAAAAAAAATTGCAAATCTTTTAATAATTCCAAGGCGCTTACTTATTTCAGGTATTAACATTTCGACATGAGCAGTGAAAGTTAATTTCGTGTTAAACATCACTCCAAGGTCTTTAATCGTTGATTGTCGCTGAATTATATTGTGAAATATTCTATACTCAAATTCAAAATTCACCACCTTCCTTGAATAAGTTAGACAAAACGTTCTTGCAGCATTTAAAGAAAGTCCATTGACTATAGCCCAGCGATGGACAGCTTTGAGCTGACGGGCTAAATTTAGCAATCATCCAAATTATGGATAACTGAAAACAACTTTAAATCATCTGCGTATAAAAGGAAGTTCACATGAGTAGTTTTAATATAAAGAATAATATCGGAAATATATAATTTGAATAGAACAGGCCCAAGAGGAGATCCCTGAGGGACTCCGCTTCTAATTTTACCGATTGCCTTAGAGCCGCTGGAATCCTTGACAACAAAACTTCTTGCGGTGAGTAAAGAGGTAAACCAATTCAATATATTCTCAACTAAACCCACTTTATTAAGTTTATAAAGTAGGAGATTGATGTTTATGCTATCAAAAGCCTTACTGAAGTCAAGGTAGAGTGCATCAATTTGATTCCTTTGGTCTAAATTAAATATTAGATAATGCAGCAAACCAACCAAATTAGTTTCAGTAAATCGAGATTTTCTGAACCCGTGTTGTTCTTGCAGCAGATATGGTTCAATAAAAGACGATAAATAATTCGCTACATAAGTTTCCATTAGCTTGGCCAGGAACAGGACTATTGTTATAGGCCTAAAATCACTAGGAACAGAAGGTCTTTTCACTTTAGGTATAGGCACTATGTTGACTTTGTTTCCACTCATTCGGATAAACAGCACACTCAATAGATAAATTAAACAATTTATACAAAGGATAAAGAATCGCAGACAGACAACCCTTAAACAAATAATCAGGGATTCCATTTGTGTGTATTATTCTTGAGGCTGAGGTGTTTGTTGCCATTTTCATAATTTCAGAAGGAGAAATGGCTGGAATTTTTAATTTACCATGTATCCGATCCCAATAAGATTGAAAATTGGGATCAGGTGGTGGTAAATGTTCATCCTTGCTCATCGTACTTTAAAAATAAGAAGCTATTTCAACAGCTGAACAGTTAGTCGGTCGATCTGTACGATATTTACTGTTGTCAAATAACCTCTTTGTAGCATCCCAGAAGGCCTGCGAATTTATGCCATTTTCTATAGAGTCGTAATACTCAGCAAAGTTTTTGTTGAACGCAGTCTTAAAATTCTTTCTTGCTAATTTAAACTTGTCATAGTCGTCAGGAGACATCGATGGTTTAAATTTCTTATGACTTTCCTGTTTCACAATCCATAATTGGACTATATCTGGTGATATCCAATTCGGAAATCTCTGTTTTTCCACTTTAGTCTTATGATGTTTAATTAATGGAACATTATTATTAATTATTGATAAAATGCGGTTGACAATACAACACCAAAGATGATCCACGGACTGAATGGCATCCAAAGCCGACCACTCAGTGGCTTGGAGATCGTTAAATATTTGCATAAAATTTGCTCTCTTGAAATCATGGTGATAGGGTATAGAAGTTGAACTAGAATCAGGATATCCGAAATCACTAACAGTGCTTAGAGCAGGATGAAAAGGATCCTCTTTCACAATAGGAGAATGTTTGCGCCATATGCCAAGCGGGATCGAAGTAAATACCCTGTCGAGTAAATCCTCTCTATGATTGGTAATTGTATTATAATTTGACACTCCAATGTTTTCCAACCATATATTGATAAGTCTTCGCCTTGTCGTATTGATGTTGTTACGGCCGCGACTATGAGCAGTATCTGTATAATTATAATCACCAGTGAAAATAATGGAGCCATTTAAAGTTATCGCAAAATCAGCCAATTCTTCCAAAAACGTTTGATAAGATCTATTAGCAACAAAAGGGGGGATATAAATTCACCAAATACACAAATTATTGTTAACAATAGTTCTCTTTCTCATTCTATGAAAGTTTATTATTGAAAGTTTATTGAAACTTTATTGAAAGTTTGACGCTGATGACGTCTATCAATGGATGACGATTCGAACACTAATTGTTCCGAAGAGACTTCGTGGGTACCGCTATCAAAACTCCACCACCCCTAGTGGCGGATTTACGATCAGCTCTATAAACAGGGATGGCTTCATTAAACAACATGCGATCAGTATGGTGGAATTAGCCACGTCTCAGTTAGAGAATAAATATAATTTTGATTTACTGCAGTGAATGTCAATACATGCGTGATTTTTGTTCTTAAACTGCGTACATTTTGATACAAAATATTAATTGGCATTATTGAGTTCAGATGAAGCGTCCTCCATGCCTTAGATTTGATTTTGATGTGATTTCCCTAAAAACTGGGTAACTAAAGTACCAGCTGATTATAATAATAATAATAATAATAATAATAATAATAATAATAATAATAAT
>JAHWFO010087633.1:0-17343 GCA_023313115.1 Rhysida immarginata | reverse complement strand
AATGCTTTGATTCAGTCATCCCTTTGTTATGTAGTGCAATTATGTGGCTTTACGGCCTCTTACAATTTGAACCGTCTATATAAGTTACAAAAGTGGTTCCTAAGAATTTTGTTAGGGTTCCTAAACCTAATTCTGTCTTGTCTTTCTTGCGCCTCTTGGTATTTTAACCATCTACTAAATCTATATTTTACAACTCTGTCTATTTGTCTGTAAAATTATCAATAATCAATTAATTCTCTTGTCTACATTTGTCTTAAATTTTTCTGATGATTTGTACTTTTACCTTACTCGTTCTGCTAATTTAATCAGGCTCCCTTTTACAAGAAGTAATTTTCAAAGAAGTTCGTCTCTTATATCAGTGTCAGATAGTGGTCTAATTTGCCAGGAACTATTCGTAATTTACTGTCAAGCAAATTATTTAAAAAGAAGCTTAAATTATTACTTTTTTCTAACACATTTAATACCAGCAATTACTAACAATGGCCCTTAAAAAACTGAAGTGGCAAATTTTATTTAGAAGTGGTGAAAGTCGGTGGCGAAAAAAAAAAATCATGTTTATGTCATAATTTTCCTTAATTGTCATTCTCACCTGGGGCTATTCTTGAATTACTTCTAACATGAACTTTAAAATTATTCGGATCGTTTAAGTTGTCCATATTTGAAGTTTGGGCATAGGCACCTGCATTATTGGGATCATTGTTGCCGATATTCCGATAAATTTTGTGGATTTTACATAAAAATTATGCGATAATCCTCTGAATTTAGTAGCTTTAATTTCATTTGTGCAATTGAATTCTGTGGATTATTTTGTTTGGATTTAGAGAGAAAAACTTTTTTGAGTTGCAACACTGGTGGCTAAAATAATAGGAAAGTGGCTAAAAAATATGAAAGTGGCTGAACAGTGGCTACAAAAAAAATAATTTCAGATACACCCCTGCATAAAGATAATGAACAAGAGGGGCGACAGTACGCACCCTCAGCGCAATCCAACACCCACGGTGAAGGGTCTTGACTTAATGCTATTTATCTGGATACACATCTCAGAGACATGATAGCAACCAGTAATTGCCCATCCACTCCATACTCTCGCAGCACTTGGCAGAGCTTCTCCCGAAGAACTCTGTCATATGTTTTTTCGAGGTCCATAAAGCAAGCGTAGACATCTTTTGCATACTCCCAGGATTTCTCAAAGATTTCCCTTAGAGCAAAGATGTGATCCGTTATGCTTCGGCCAGGTCGGAAACCTCACTGCTCCCCTGACAGTTTGGAGTCAACTATTTCCCGACTTCCCTTCCCCAGACACTTAGCGTACACTTTCCCAGGAATGCTGAGCAAAGAGATAACTCGATAGTTGTTGCAATCTCTCTGATCTCCCATTTTGAAGGTAGGGATCACAATTTCTGTCTGCCATTGCTTAGGGGCCTGGTCAGATATCCAAGCAACATGACACACACGAGTCGCCCACAGTATACCATCCTGATTTAAGGCCTTTAACATCTTGGACCGGATTTCATCATCACCTGCAGCTTTGCCAGTCTTAAGGGACTTAATTGCCCATCTGACTTATGTTTTGGTGATACTACTGTGACTATTCTCCGCTCCAAGGTGCACCTCATGTGCCTAAGTTGGTGCTGTCACCGAATTAAGAAGAGATGCAGAGTATTCCTTCTTCCTATGCAATATGCTCTGCTCTATTTTCAGAAGTCTCCCATCTGAACTCGTAATTGTTTGTGATGAAAGAGACTTCTTTCCACGGAGGCGGCACACGGTCTGCCAGAACATCTTCTTTGACGAACCAAAGTTTGTTTCCAATTTTTCCTCGAACTTCTCCCAGGCCTTGGCTTTAGCTGTCGATGCTGTCTTTGCTGCTGTTTTCTGCACCTCATTATACCGCACTCGACTCGAAGGTGACTTATTTGCAAGCCATAGCAAATAGGCTTTTTTCTTTGCCTTGACAGCTTCTTTGACTTCACCGTTCCACCATGAAGTCCTTTTCTCACTGTTCTGCGCCACACTCAGCCACTTACGACCACAGCACAATGCAGCTGAAGTAATCACAGCAGTTTTAAACAACTGATATTCCTCTTCAACAGCACCACGATCACTGGGTAGTTCTTTGAAACTTGACGATACGTTATCTGCAAAGGTCTTCCTCACAGCTCTATCCTCCAATGCCACCCATTTGATAAGCCGAGTCTCTCTGGACCTAATATTTCACCTGGTTGGCATGGATTCAGAGAGCTCCAAAATACAGACAAGCTGGTGATCAGTTGATAGTTCTGCCCCTCTCCTCACACGAGTATCCAACACTGATTAGAATAAGTCAGCTGATATGTTTTCGGAGGGAGCTGAAGGGGGTTGGGCCAATCCTGCTTGTGGGGGTCCCCCATGTAACAGATTTAGTTGACATGCGGCCAGTTTCAAGGGGGGGGGGGCGGCCGCCCCCCCCCCTTCCCCCTCCCAGTATGATCCTGGCATCAACTTCATCTTAAAAGAGTGGGTACTCTGTGACTGCATTCGGAGACAGTCTTCCAATTAAAGGGTCCAATCTGCAATATAATCTAGCAGCCGGGGACTTGTGAGTATCCCCACTCCTGCCTGGGCAGTCATATTAGGGTTGACACCTGAGTAGAAGAGCTTCCACCATCCTTCTAAGTCCACAGTTTCAGAACCTGGACATTTCGTAGTGGTAATACCTATGATATCCAGTCGATATCATTTGGCTTCCTCCATTAACTCGGATTCCTTTCCTGTCATGGAGAATATCTACCAAATGCCGATTGACAGCACCCGATCCCGTTGTCACTTACCCATTTCTCCTCCTGGGTACAGGCATGCGCTGCCCCCGACCCTTTCCCCAAGTGCATAGCAAGTGCATTGGTGGGGCTTCTCGGAACGTTGCTCCGAGATAACAGCTGGGAGACTGTCGACTATTTTTCGAATGACAGCCTCTGCCTAATTACCGAACGCAGGTGACTTTAACACATGAGTGTCTCTGAGGCTAATTTGCTGGTGTTGCTTGTTTGTGAGAAATTTATTTGTTAGTGATTTAGCTTATGGGCATTAAAAGGGGTATAATTCATTTTGTTTTGTTTTGTTTCCTTGTGGCCCTAAAATGATTATAATGATATCCATCTGGGAGCATCACTACATACTTTAATCCCAAGTTTTTCTTACCCTTGAGGTAGAAGCTCTTATACCCTCCTGCTCTATTTGTAACTCTCCTTGTTCAGACGTTTCCAATGTCCATATAGCTTTTTTCTGTTATAGCTGCAGAGTTTCTCTGACCAATACTCATTTTTTCACGCTTTGAGGCCACCTTAGAGCAGGCCCTGACGCAAGCGCAATCCCTGAGCCCAGTCACGGATCAGTTACAAGAGCTCTAGAGGAACCCCAGGAATCAGAGAGATCGATTACACTTCACTTTTTCTCATATACTTTTTGTCATCGTTGTTTCGATGGATGCATATTATTGCCGCGCCGCTGACGTCGTAACAGCGTTTGTATTGTTTTTGTTTGTTGGGAGCTGGCTTTGTTAACTAAGGAGATTTTCCGAGAAGACCAGGCCAGCTTCCAGCAATCAGTTATTACGTTTGTTTTTCGGTAATTGATGTGTTCTTAAATTTAATTTTTTTTTTTTTTGGTTCTTAATGTATTCTCACTCTTGGTTGGGTTATCAGGCAGAGTAGGCAGCAGCCTGGGTATCCTGAATAAAGTTTGCTTGAAGCAAGTTATGTCCAATAACCTTACTTGGATTGAACTTTGAGTTCAACCGCAATAAAGCGCCTTGTTATTTAATTCCTTAAGATATATGTTTTACGTTGTGATTTGCCCTTTAAAAGACGGTATTTTCGCTGTGGTTAAGCCAATTTTCCCGTGAGGGAAGCGGTGACATTTGTTTTGAATGCGTTGTTGACTACGTTTTCGAACATGAATTGCCCAATCCCGCATGAAAACGACATGGCAGAGAATAGATCTAAACTACTGTAATCAGGTGACGAAGCTGAGCAGCCCTTGGTGAGTGACCTCTTTATTTACCTTTTCCACGTGGATGAGATGCACCCGTCGTGGAACTTCAATGACTGTGCTTAATGTTGTTTTCCCCCCCATGCATCTAGTCCGACGAGTATTAGTTTTTTGCGCAAGACAGTCATCATGTAGACGTGAACTGATATGTATTGAGCGCTGTGACTCTCATAGTTTCTGTTGCAATTTACACCGTAATTGAATTGACGGGTCTTTAAATGCAACGAGGCGCGCGGGAGTAGGGATGGACGATACGATATTTTCGCCGATACGATAATGATATTTGATAGCCAATATTAATATCGGCAATATATCGCCAAAAATATCGCTGATATTTACGATATACTCTTAAAATTTATTTATGAAATTGGTTGAAAGTTTTTTTAAATGCATTTTTTATTTCACATATCTTTTGTCTAGTGACTGCAAGAATGATAAAAATTTCATTGAATTGCTGTTCAGCCAGTTTCTGTCACATGTCATGATGTTACCAGCATATGAAAATAATCTTTCACTTGGAACAGTGAAATGATATTTTTCAAGTCTTTAGTTTTTTCAATTGCCTTTGCAGGAATCAAATTAATTGTTTGTGCAAGACAAGCAATATGCTTTCTGGCACCAACAAATTTGTTTACTGCTATAACTATGTTTGATCCATTGTCGAAGTCGCTTTCTGTGCTGATGACATTCAGATGAATTTGCCGTGTATTATACATTAATTACATTGCATATAATGTCCAGTTCATTATACAATATATTAATTCACTTTTTATTCGAATTACTCGTCGCTAACATCTAACAACATCGATAATAACTTCTCCCAAACATCGAAACTTCTAATTAGGCCTACTTCAAAACTGCCTCGAACCAAAGCCTACAAGAAAGCTTATGTAGTGAAAATATTAAACTGAATAAAGATTACTTGTCTTTTTATTAAGAAAATTGATGTACTGTTGTGTTTTTTTGTCGATGTGCAAGTGAGAAAGCTTTCCATATCAATGTAGGGCTATAAACTTCCAAACTGCCTCGATGAAGTTGAGGCAGTTGCTTTTGTCGAAGTTGCTTTCTGTTGCTTGATTATGGGGCAAATGTTCCAAATTGAATTTTGGTGTAAAAATGCATGTAACTGAACTTTTAATTTCCCCCATTAAAATCATTTGGGTTACAAACAGGCACGATATGCTGATTCATTCCATAAAAACATGTAAAAAAAGAACTCTTCAGCCAATGGACATTGCCACCCAATATACCACTTTGTGTTGATTGGTTAGTTTTGATTGACAATAGCACTGCAAGCACTATATAAACTCTGGCAATGTGAGTGTAAATCAGTACAACCTATTCATCCAGTTCATCAATACTTTTAGATTCGATCTCCAGCATATTTATTTAGTGATTCTTCAACCTGCATTTAGTGATTCAGGACTTAGAGAATCTTCTCACTCAGCAAAACTAAGGTACTTTTTCTTTGTTTTCTGTTTTTTTTATTATTTAGTTTCTTCTTTTTTTGTAAATGACTTGGCTTTCTGATTTCTGTGCTTCTACCGGTTTATAAATTAGTATTAATATGATGAATTTTTATTCTGAAAAAGGTTTGAAATGGCTTCTAGAACAACAAAACGTTTTTCTTATGCTGCCAGTTTCAAACTGAAGGTAGTAGAGTACGCGGAAAGAACCAATAATCTGCCCAGCCTCTTGCAGGTAACTAATTGGGTTAAACAGGCTTGGGATTCGATTCCACAACGTGTATAGCTGCCAGAGGTGATTATTTTGAAGCCTGTTAACTGTAAGTTTGACTCTTATCGCTTATTTCGTTGCATTAGCTCCAGTCCTGGAATTTAATAAACAAACTTTTTATGCCTAATTCCCTCTATTTTTTTTGAGAGTTTGTACGGTCGAAAATTAACTTTGGGCAATAAAAAATATAAACAAAATATAGGCCATTTACAATAATTTTATAAGTGGGAAATTGATCATAAGTGTGCGGGAAATAAATTAACACTCAGCTTAGAAAGAATTGTTTGTATGATCCTTAATCTAAATCCCATGGGTACCTACCCAAAAAAGCAGTCTTCCGTAATCTTTATTGGCCATCCTATTTACCATCTGTCCAAATTCCTCTCATCAGTAGGCCTTAACATATCTTTCCATACAAGCAGTCCTATCTGTAATATTCCCTATATCCAAAACCCCAACCTTCACCTAACATCGATATATAGGGTGGTTGAATTAAGTGAAAACATTGAAATATCTCGAAAACTAATCATCAGATCAAAAATCGTTTAGAATGAATTTTTTTCATCTCAAAGGGACCTATCCAATGATACCAAAGTTGACCGTTACCCTCACCCCCTGGGGGTGGGTGAAGGGTAACAAAGAAATCTTAAATGGAAAGTCCTGTCTTTTTATTGGGGATTTGGATTTTTCAGGAAAAAATACATTAATTTGATCTACGATTGATATTTTTTTTAATAACATTAAAAACTTATACGAATTTTATTTTACTTAACGATACTTTTTTTTATTATACCTGTATACTGTACAGGGTGGTCGATTTTAATGAGGACATTAAAATATCTTAAAAACTACACATCAGACCCAAATGAAATATTCCAGACCCATACCTATATAACATGTGAAAAATGTATCCTGAGAGTTTGGCCGTATCTCCAGGCTCTTTTGAAGGGGTGCGCCACCCAGCTGGTTTTGATGAGTGCCTGGCTGAATACACGAACATTTGAACAACACAGCATAATGTTTTATTTGTTTTTAATTTTTGACCACCTGGAAATTTGGTCTTTCCACCCATCTGATAACATTTTCTGGAGAGAACACTGCTATATAATTTCTGGTGTTTACAAAATTAATTCATGTGATATGTTTTATATGGGACACTCTTCAAGAAATTTCTCAATAAGGATTAAAGAATAAATATCTTCATTCAACAAAAAATATATTAAGTCAAACTACACAAATCAGCCTATCGAAAAAGGTCATCAACTAGGAAAACCAATGACGTCATGTCCATTATTCATAAAACGAGCAATCCGTTCAAAACTTCTGTATTGATCTTCTAAAAGCCAACTCAAATACCCCCAATCTGATTATTAACTCTGAAGCAATCTTTGATAACCATACAGAGCTTTCCCCTTTAGCAAATTTACTACGACCTGTTTTCTTTGTATATTGTAATGGACGGAATGATGGACATGATGAAGATCAGGAAAATGCTAAACTGTTTGTTTTTTTTTGAGTATTTTCTATACAAACTTGACAGTCTACAAATGACCAATAAAATGGTCATGGGGATCCTGTGCTGATGTAGCACAGAATTCTTTCTTTCCCTGTTGGACCCCATTGGGATCCCATTTAAAGATTGTATGCGCCATCCTGTAAGTGTGTGTTTTGGAGTCGCGCTTCTGTTCTTTTGCCAGCTCTTCGTAATCAGCATCTAGCTATATGTTGGGTAGAAGAGAGAGGAAGGAAACTCCACTTGTCCGCAAAACAACTTTTTATATACCATAGATGTATACATTTCAACTACTATGAAGCCACCTTCAGTCTGAATTAGAGATTAACAGTTCAGATACAGATATTGATAATGAGGTGGGGCCAGTCAGAATGCAATAACGGATGAAATCATGATTGGTTTACAATAATAGAATAAAAATAATGGAGATACAAGAAAACAAAGGAAGAAAGCCAATCAGGATAAAATTCTGATTGGTTTACACGTAAAGTAAAAAAAGAAAGGAAGAAATACAAAATTGTATAAGAAATTCAACAAGTTGGTTAAACAAGCTAAAGCTACTATAAAGGCTATTATAAAAGGGCAAAACTTATTAATGGTGACTAAAATCTTATGGCTACTATAAGGCATGGGTATTATAAAAGGAAAAAAAAACCCAAAAAATTGGGTGAGTCAATAATCATGCCACTTTGGTTACCAAAGAAGTCATTGAAATTAATCCAGTGGTTCTCTATTATGGTTCAACAATTTGTTGGGCAGAACCTTTGAAATCTCCAGTGATTCCAATTCATTCATCTCTTAGTTTCATCAACATAGTTGATAGTTTTCATTATCAAAGTAAAATGTGCACATTTTCTTTTTCCCCATATGTCCTGTGGAGAAAATGTGCTCTGCGAATGCCTACTCTTCCGGTTTGTAGTTTTTGATATTGTGACGTGCCACCCTACACCCTCAGGTTTTAGTGTAATGTTAAACCTGGTACCAACGGGATGGACCAGTCAGGGGTTCGAGACCTGGATCAATTGGTCAGAGTAGACTCGATACTGGGCTTAAGATAAGGCAAACTCATTTATTTTTTCAGCAACACAACAAAAGAAATACACATCTAACATTTAGCAAAAAGAAAACACGTGCGTGTGAGTTGACTAGCATGCAGGGTCGATGCGACCTGAGGGGCCCCTCAGGAAAATTACACTACTGCTATCTAAAATAACTTCTAAAGCTTAATGTCATTAAATGCTATAGTAAATGTTATAGTCGAGCAAGAGATCAATTACATGCAGTTAGTTATGCAGCTGTTCAATAATTGTACCAATTAATGGCGTAGGGAATGTTTCGATTTGCTACGTGGACATTTAATTCCTTAAGCAAGTTTGCATCAGGGGTTCCTGCACAAATATTCCCCAAAAACATGCACGAAAGCGCAATGTGCCCCTTTTTATCTGCCAGAAAGAGGACGGGCACCGGAACCTCTTCTTGGTGAGACACTTGATAAAACACAAGCTCTTAAGTCAAAACTGCTCCACCAGTAGCCGCAACAACGGCATTTTCGCTAAAATCAAGCGCGTTGTTTTTAGTTAAAAGAACAACCCGCCAGGGGACACTTCCATTGTCAGCTACCATAGAGGGTGCCTTGACACTAACTGCTTGTTTCGAAACTACAGGCTGAAATTATTGTTAACACAAAAATACAAGAGCTCTCCGAGTTGTTACAATAGGGTAGCTATGCAAACTTCTCTATAACGCAACATAAAACTTGTCTCCTTCTGTTCGATGCGACGGTGAAAAACATTAAAGACAGGTTGATCGTTCTGTACACAGTTCGCAGAACCAGGGGTATCTGCCCCTTACACATTTGACGGACGCAATATCACAGACAGGTTAGAAGATGTAATATTGAGAAAGGACACGCCAATTAAAATCGTTAGTTCCTCCTTAAAATGTCTGCACGGCAACAGTAAATCGGAACAAAAGGTCACTCATCCACGTTCGTCTTTTACTTTAAAATGGATTACCGTTCAACACAGGATGCTCTGCCATGATGTTTTCTGGTGAAAAGTATTCCTTCATACTGTTTTTCCACTTTGAAAACTAAAGTTAATAGTGCATTCGAATGCATGCTGCCATTGCTCCAACAGGGAGACGATGGGCTCGCCAGTAATACACACGACGGTACGCAAGGTAACAAAACCACATAAATTATACTTTCACGTTAAGTTGCACTTAATAATAGTAATGAGGGAAATAAATTATGAATTATAACCATCACAATGTGTGCATAGCTGATTTAGGGATCATATGCCTTTTGCATTCTTCTTCAGCTTCCCAGGTCGCCGCCTGCTCTGCCCGAAAATCAGCAACAGGAATGAACAAAAAAAAAAAAAAAAAAAGGGAATAACAGAATATTTAATATCGCACATACAAAAAAAAATTCCAAGAAGAAAAACGTAACAATTGTTTGCTCGAAGCACAGATATAGAGGAATAGATCGGCAATGCCCGTACCTTTCTCATTGCGCTAGTGAAGCCGACTTTAAGCCATCTTACCGTACTACACATGTAAGTAAGCAGCAAGTACTCGACTCATATGCTTTTTCTTAGAATATTTAATGTTATAAAGTTAATTAAGTAAGTTAGAATAAAATACAACGTACAATGGTGAATATGTGTGTGTGATTTGGTTGTAATTTTTCGTATTCTGTAGTGACCTAAGATGGCAGCGGAACGTAAGCGAGGCTTCAACAAACACAATGGCATTGCCGATCTATTCCTCTATATCTGTGGCTGGAAGCTGGGAGGAATTTCTCATAAAATCTGACAACAATGCCAGTCTCCAACAAACAAAAGAGCAAACAACCGACGCTGCAGCATTGTCGGCGCGGCAACAATCTGTGTTGCCAAAAATGATAAAGACTAAAATGAAAAATATAGTACCAGTTGAAAAAAAAAAGATTATACCCCTTTAACCCAACACAACACAAAGAAACTTAAATGGCAAAACCAACACGAAACAAAAGACGCACCAAAAACTTACCACCATGAAAACCGCAACATCAACGAACTCGACGAACACAAATTCCCCCTCCCTAATCGCGCATTACGAATAGGACCACAATTCTTTAATTCTTTCAACCATTCCCGCCAGGCACATACGGCATCCCAACCTGACATGGAATGTCACAATATAACAGAAATGTTCCTTGAAGTGGGGATTTATTCTTCTACTCTGGCACACATATTTACGGTCACAGATGTCACAAGTAATTTCGTATATTCCTGATCTGTCCAGATTATTTATTTTGTCTTTTGTGTTGCCGAGAAGATGCTTAAGGCTATACTTAGTTACAGTCAACCACTGACAACGAGATCTCTGAACCAGCCAGTCTATTGATGAAAATGGGTGAGCAGACTGGGGAGGGACGTCGGATGTTCTTCGCTTATGTGGAGTCACGAAGAAAGAGTTCCTCTCTCTCTCTATTACTTTCTACCCATTTTCATCAATGGACTGGCCGCTTCAGGGGTTTCGTTGTCAACGGTTTACTGTACTTCTGTATGCTACTGTGAGACCATAGGATTTGCAAATCTTCTATAATCTTTGTGTCAGTTTCCAGTTGAAAGGTAGACATATAACTTTCTTCTTTTCCTGGTTTTCTTTTTGAAGAGTTGTGATTGCTTCCAATTTCTTTTTAAGGGGTGTTTTTTGATCATCTTGTCTTTTGAAGCCATCGGGCTTACTGCTTTTGTACTCAAAATATAATGTTTATTACACCAAATTCACATTTGTCTGGGCTTTTAATCAATTTCTTGTCCGGTAGTAATTGTAAGATCTGAGTTACATGTTGTTCATGATGTTGTTTTTTTTTGTGTCATGTGATGGCAGTGTTATGTTCAGTTTGACATATTCTAAATGAGGGATTTAGTATTTTATTTCTCTATGAATATTTAATTTTATTTTAAGTCAATTTTCGTTCTTCGGTTTATTATTGTTGGAGTTTAACAGTTGTATGATATTGAAAATTGAGTTGCTTGTTTCGTTTACACATCGTTAATTGAATGATTAAGAAATCGCAAATGGTCGTTTTGTTATTGTTGAGGAGCGGCTTCTCGGAAAAGCAACTCTGCTTTTCATATTTTTAAAAAAAGAACGTTTTATTCTGTTTTGTGTTGAACAGTAGTTCTGATTCAGCCGTTGCCAAGGCTGGTCTTGTATTTTCCTTCTCAGAAAAAAAAGTGGCGATGTCGACGCAGTCATGTTCGCGTTCTACGGCAAACATGCTATGACAATTGGTGATGGAAAAATAATACTTCTTTGTTAATATACTGCCCTGCATTTAGATGATATATGATTATATTTGTTTCATCCAAGATAATGTTTATTCTTCTTGTATGGTGCTAGAATTTTCTGAACGAGAAACTTACTGTGGTGAGACTGTTCCATTTATTGTCTTCTTAAAGGGAATACAGTTCTTGTTTATCTGTGGACAGAGAATAATTATTACCTGCCGTGTTTTGGAACTTTTTATGAAGTAGCCACATGTTTTATGTGCATCAGTTCTTTCATGTGGTACCCAACATCGAAACAGTGTTGTAGCGCTACTGTGGCAAGCAAATTGGCGTCACGACCAAGAATTAACTGTGGAACCGCACATTCTTGTGTGTAGGATGCTCCAGGACGCATTTCTCTGTATAGAGTGCTCATACACTGAGTGAACATATTATTATGACCACTCTGTCAGTTTTTCATTGGGCCACCTTTTGCCTTTAATACTGCGGTGATTTTTCGTGGCATTGATTCCACGAGATGTTGGAAGGTAGTGGGAGGAATCTGACACCATGCCTGATGGATAGCACTGTCTAGTTGTGCTAGATTGGACGATGGTGGATCCAGCCATCTGATGGTTTGTTCGACTTCGTCCCACAAATGCTCAATTGGAGTGAGATCTGGGGATTGTGGGGGCCACCGAAGTAAGGTAAAGTTCCCCTCATGTTCCTGGAACCATTCCTGCACAATACGAGCTCTGTGGCATGGCGCATTGTCTTGCTGGAAGTAGCCATCTCCATTGGGGTACGCCATCAACATGACAGGGTGGACTTGATGGGCGACGATACGGAGATATGCTGTGCCATCCAGACGTTGTTCAACACGTATTAATGGACCCAACGCATGCCAGGAAAACATTCTCCAGACCATAACACTGTCCGCTCCGGCCTGAAGGGTTGTACTTATGCATGCGGGGTCCATGCTTTCGTGCTGTTTCCGCCAGATTCTCACGCGGCCGTCTGCATGATGTAACTGGAATCATGACTTGTCAGACCACATGATTTGTTTCCACTGCTCGATAGTCCAGTGCTTGTGCTCCTGAGCGAATTGGAGTCGTTTCCGCTTGTTGGCTGCAGACAACATAGGTGTGCGTACAGGTCTTCAGCTTCTGTATCCCATGCGATGCAGTGTGCGGTGGACAGTGCATTCAGAGACCGTTTTGGAGGACCCCTGATTAAGGTCAGCAGTGATTTGATGCACAGTTGCCCTTCTGTTATCCTATACCAGTCGTGATAGTCTCCGTTCTGTCCGATCATCAACCATCCGTGGGCGGCCACAACGCGAAAGTTCAGACCCCGTCTTCCAGCTAACCGTCCAGTCTTTAAATACTTTAACAACGTCTGCTCTTGAGCAGCCCATGAATGCTGCTGTTTCGCTGATACTCGCTTCATAGCTCCAAGCACCTACAATCATCCCGCGTTTGAAGGCTGTTAAATCGTGTCGTTTACCCATAACTGAAGAATGGAACACATCTACTGTTGTCGACAACACTCAGCTTCCCTTTTTATATTGGTCCGGCCCGCTAGCAACACTGTGGCGACCTCCGTGCATGCATTTGCATAAACATGTCAGGTGGTCATTAATAATATGCTCACTCAGTGTATATCTGTGTATAGAGTCGTGAATAATAAGCACGACTTACTTTACCATTCCACAAGTAGAGACATGTGCGGCTACGTATGGCTAGCCAGAGCATAGAGAGTCAGGGCAGAGGCTCACAGTGAGGGATTGCTGCAGGTGCATGATAAGCCGCCTGGCGGAGCTCAGACTCTCAGAAAGGTTGTGGCTGCAATATGGAATTTGAAAGCCCTAAGCTCACACACCGTGGGGAGAGTTTCGCTAGTCTATATGGTGCGTCGAGCACAACTGAGTAGATCAGTGAGGTTTCTGTGGCCCTCCTCAGTGCTTTGAAAATGGGTCACGTGACCCTCTCCTTGCGTCCGTTTGGGAATATTTGAGTGTTGTTCGCGTTGCTGCTCAGTTGCAAGTGAGTCAGGTGGCAAGTCCGCTTAGTAAGCAACCCCCTTTTTGAAGGGCCTGCCCTGCTCGTAATAATTGCCTGGCTGCCTGCAAGATGCCATATGGGTGCAACTGCGTTGCCTTATGTGGGAATACTATTAGTTGATATAGGTGATAATTAGCTTGTTAAGTGCGACTAAAATTTATGCACCGGTGCTGTTGTCCTATGTTTTAAATTTGTACTTCTTATGTTGAGATAATTAAAGGTTCTTGTTTTTATAATGTAACTGTATCCGTGTCAAGCTCTTCTCATTACCGGTCCAGAACCTCAAACCACACGCCTGTGAGAGGTAGCGAACTCGTCGAGCCGCTAGGGCGGCGCCTTCACGGGCACGCGTAACACTTTCTGAGAAGATATCACCTTCGTAAACGAGGTAGTGGTGGCTGAAAATTTGAGCCTTCGTTCTCTAGAATGTGTGCTGCTGTTGTGTAGACGTAATGGAAAACGTAGTTTCCAATGATAAGATAATGGTACATCGTTGATTCACTGGCACATGAAAGTAACCTTTATAGAGCGATTTCTGAGAAAAATGTCCCTTTCTGATGGTACTGGTTGGTTCAATGTATTGACATTGGATAATGGTTGAGCTCTGTGACCATGTTTAAGCAGCAGTAATTGCCACGTGGATGCCAGGCTCTGACTGGTTTAAGGGTCATATGGAGAGGGGTCCCATGGGCTTGAGACTTTTGAACCACATGCCCATGTGCTCCATTTCTGCAAACATGGTTTTTGCAACTTTCAGCATATTTTGGGGCAATCGGCAAAACTTCAAATCTACCAGAGGCCTACTAATTTTTATACATAACATGTTTTGCTTTTGCATTGCGAGAGTTCTTTATTTCAGGTTTAAAAAGTTTTGGAAATTTGGCTTATGACATCAACAATTTCCTATCTATTGGTCTGCATTCGTTATATTAGCCATTTTCAGACAACTTAATTGTGTGGAGTTTTGTTGGAAGATATTATTAAACCACGGTTTGCCTTTTGCAGGCCACTTCGACCAACAATTGATTCTGGACAAGAAAATCGACTCCTAGAAGAGGTTTCTTCACTTCGGCAGTTATGAATTTTCATGTGTTCTTGTGATTTGTGAAACATAGGGTGATTTCCTTGTCTCTGTAGGAGTTGATAATTGTGCCATTTGCAGCGGCTAACCTTACAGAATTGCTTTTGGATCCTGCTATCTTTTGTTTGTTGGTGCAGGGAATATTGATCTGAAAGCGCCTGTATCTGCTAAATGTTTTTGCCTTATTTCTCCTGTGATGTGCAACCCTGTTTTTAATGGTGTTGACGTGGTTTGCTTTGGTAGGGCTTTTCTTTCTTCCTAGATAGGAGCAGTCCGTTTCTATGCGCAGCCATGCTGCATGTTTTTTTATTTCCACATTGCATCCTTTGTTATGAGCTTATTTTAAAAAATTAAAGCAAAAGGATAAATTTATATTAATTGGATATTGATAGATTTAATTGTTAAAAATTACGTGTCTCAGATTTGTTCCGGATTCTTCACAGCTGTGTTTCAGATTAGCGTTGTGAAAAATCTTGTCACCCTAAATATATTGTAACAAACTCAGGGAATAGCCCACCAGATAAACTGGAGGGAGAAGGCCCAGGTTGCCCCTCTACAGGCAAAATGGAGTTGATAAACATACACATAAAAATAAAGGAAGAAAGAGCAGGAAAAAAAAACTAAATTAATATCAAGAAAAAGTATATCTATGTTGATAAATGTGTGGGTGATAATTTTTTTTTTTCACACATAAAAAATTGTGTCCCTACGAATCTAATTTGGAATTAAATTCATGTAGTCTTTTTTTAATTACTATGTTTGTTTAACTTTTCTTCGAGCTATCATTTTATAAATGACAGATCTATTTTCTCTACCATTTAATCTTTTATTTAAATAGCATTCTCTCTGATCAATCTTTAAAGATTCTTTATTACACTAATTTTTTATATTTTAAGTAATCTTAAGCCTAAACACTTGCTCTCCAATTAATTTTTTTTTTTTTTTCCTTTTGCTTGCCTGTGTTAAGAAGAGAGAAAGGGGGGAAGGTCGAGAATGCGTTGCTATAGCGTTGATGGCAGCTGGCATCGGGAGGGAAAAAAGTGCTGACATCAGTGGAAATCAGTTTCAAGGGCTTGTGGTGAATTGGCGAATGAGAAGCCAGAGACGGGGCAAGCGAGAGGAAATTGTAAAACTTTTTTTTTTATAAAAGGCGAAACTTTCAAAACAACAAAAACTCTCAGCACAACACATCGGCATTCATGTATTCCTTCATCAGAATGACTATTAACGATTGTGCGATCTTAGCATATGCTAGCAACAAGCATGCAACACAGGCTATCAAATTTTGTAGAAGATAATTTCTTGATATTTATTGCCTTGAAAATTCTGATAATTTTTTTTTTTTTTTGTTAATTTTTAATTTGTTTTATTATATAATATTGTTATTTTAAAACAAGGTGACTCTTGAAGCAAAGTGATTCTATTTATTCTGTTGCTACAAATTACGCTTATAGACTGAAATATCTTGTTTCTTATTTTATTTTATTGCCTAAGTATTTTTATTTAAGAAATTTGTAATGAGTTTTAATATTTGTATATAATTTTGAATTTCTAAATATTCCTCGATGTAAATAAATGTAACAATATATACAATGTAAATGTATCGGTCTGAGAGAATGATGTTTGTAAAGTTCATGTTAGTACCGGAGGGTTAATGAATTTTTTTGTTTGATCTTGTGCATTTTCCCATTTGGCACAGAGCTGTGGTTTTTCATACATTAATTTTTTTTGACTATTTAATTTGATTGTCAAAATGCCTTCTAGTCTGATTATACAACAACAATTTGAGAGAATTTTGGCACTTGTTCCCTTTCAAATTCTCTGAAAAAGGACACTTTAACCTGAACTGCTTTGTACCTTTTAAAATATATTAACTTAGGCTCAAAGTAATTTAGCTCTGATTGATGTCACCTTATTAAGATTGCTTTTTGGATATTTAAGTATTTTCTATGGGAATTTTTAAATAGATTTAAGCATGATTTTCATTGTTGTTCATTGTTAACTTTATAAAACCATATACAAGCATCTATAAAGACCAGGGTTGCCAATTTAGTAGATATCATGGCCGATGTTTTAATTGTTATGCATTATTTAACTTTTATTATAACAATATCCAATAATTGAAACGTTGGCCATGAAATCTACTAAATTGGCAACCCTGATAAAGACAACCTATGGAAGCTATAGTTACTAACAATAAACTAAAAGAGGAGGCAAGAAAAATACTTTTCCAAGTAAGAAAGAGAGTTTTTCTTGCCACCTATTTTATTTTACAGTATGTCTAAGAAAATCATGTTGTCTTACTAATTTTTTAAAAAAATTATTCTTCTTTCAGAAATATTGTTTCTACTGTTAACTTGGGATGCAAGTTAGATTTAAAAAAAATTGCTCTTCATGCCAGAAATGCAGAGTACAATCCTAAACGATTTGCAGCTGTAATTATGAGGATCCGAGAGCCTCGTACAACAGCACTTATTTTCAGTTCTGGAAAAATGGTATGCACCGGTGCTAAAAGGTAATCTGTTAAGATTTATTAATTAGCAAAGTATTAATTTTTTTTGTAAAATAGAATTTATGACTAGCTTCTTAACCCTTTGAGCAGTTGCTCCTAAACGCTACCTAATGTGGATGGAAAGAAAAAATCTGAACAAGAATTAATTC